>SNQJ01S0123559.1:8567-26721 GCA_010110895.2 Picea sitchensis
AAAGGAAAATAGGAGTAAGCTAGATAATAAAGCTAAAAAGTGTATCTTTATTGGTTATAAAGATGGTGTGAAAGGTTATAAGCTTTGGAACCCGGAAACTAAGAAGATTGTTTACAATCGGGATGTTGTTTTTAGAGACGTGAAAGATGTTCCCAAACAGGAATTCCTACCAAGGCAAGAAGAACCTAAGAAAACATAGTTTGAGTTGGATGATGCAAAATATGAATCAAATGAAGAAGATGAAGCAGAAGAAGAAGAACATCATACCCCAGTATTGAGGAGATCAGTGAAGGAAAGAAGGCAACCAAAAAGGTATAGTCCACCTGATTTTTGTTCTAATTTTTCTTTGTCTATTACTGATGATGATCCTAGAACTGTCAGGGAAGCAGTAAATTAAGAGGATAGTAAAATCTGGAAGAAGGCCATGGTTGAAGAAATGGATTCCTTAGATAAGAATGAGGCATGGGATCTAGTTGAGTTTCCAGCTGGAACAAAATGTGTTGGTAGCAAATGGTTTTTTAAGAAGAAGTTTAATGCAGAAGGAAAAGTGGAGAAACATAAAGCTCGGTTAGTAGAAAAAGGTTATTCTCGGGTAGAGGGAACTGACTTTGGTGAGATTTTTTCTCCTGTTGCCAAGTTAAATTCTATTAGATTTATTTTATCTATTATTGTTGCTTTTGATCTTGAAGTGGAACAGATGGATGTGAAGACAACACTCCTACATGGGGATATGGAAGAAGAAATATACATGAAGCAGCCATAAGGATTTATAGTGAAGGGAAAGAAAGAGTTTATCTGTAAGCTAAAGAAGTGACTATATCATCTGAAGCAATCACCTAGGATGTGGTACCAAAAGTTTGACACATACATCCTTGGATTGGGATTTGTGAGAAGCGGGGATGATCACTATGTATATTCCAAGCAGGTTGGTAATCACTTAATTTATGTAGTGTTGTATGTTGATTACATGTTGTTGGTAGGAAATAACATGGATGTTATCAAGGAGGTGAAATTGCATCTATCCTCCAAATTTGACATGAAGGATATCGGTGATGCTAACTTCATTCTGGGAATGGAGATTAAAAGAGATTGTGCAAATAGGACACTCTGGTTGAATTAGAGAAAATATGTTGAGACAATATTGCAGAGGTTTTATATGCATGGAAGTAAACCGATTAAGGTTCCTATTCTTACAGGTGTAAATTTATCTACAAATCAGTGTCCCAAGACACGGGAAGAAGAAGAGGACATGTCCCATGTTCCATATGCCAATGTATTTGGCAGTTTGATGTATGAAATGGTATGTACTAGACAGGACATTGCAAATGCAGTGGGAGTTTTGAGCAGGTATATGTTAAAACTAGGAAAGGAGCATTAGACAACAGTAAAGATGGCCTTCAGGTATTTGCGTGGAACTACCAGTTATGGATTGTGCTACCAAGGAAGACCAAGATTGGACAGAGTGTTGGAAATACATGGGTTTGTTGATGCAGACTAGGTTGGAGATTTGGATCACAGAAGATATACAAGTGGGTATGTGTTTAACCTATTTGGAGGAGCAATTAGTTGGATGAGAAAAAGATAGGTTGTAGTGGAACTCTCAACTACAAAAGCTAAATACATGGCATGCAATAATGCAAGCAAGGAATCAGTATGGTTATAGACATTGTGTTTAGGTATTGGGTTGGTACAAGAAGCAATGAGATTAGATTGTGATAGTCAGAGTGCAATCTTCCTGGCAAAGAACCATACTTATCATTCGAAGACAAAGAATATTGATGTTCAATATCACTTTGTGAGAGACATGGTTGAAGAAAACAAGGTGTTGCTGGAAAAGGTTGACACTTTGAAGAATGTTGCACATTCATTGAAAAAGTCTGTGAGCACAAATAATTTCTCCTGGTGTAGAGTAACAATGGGCATTGTGGCCCTGGATTGTTGACTATGTAATCCTGTGAACCCTTTTATGCAAAGAAAACAACAAGTGGGAGAATGTTGGGCATGTGTTATATTCTTTGCATGTGTGTGAGTGGGTGCATTAGATTCGACAACTATGTCTAACTCTCTCTCTCTCTGTGGGTGTGTTATATTTGACAACTGTGCTTTTTGCTACTTTAGCGAATTTTGCTATTTTTAGCAGTTTTCTAAATTAATCCCAGATTAAGGGATTAGGGTTTTGGTAGGTACCTAAAATATTGTATATATTGTATTGTGAATGGTGAAATCAATACAATGAAGAGTTGAAAGGTGTGGTACCAAGGAAGGATGGTTTTCTCCTGGTTGAGGGTTTCCAACGTAAATATTTATGTACCGTGTGTATGAGCCATTGATTAATTTATGTTTTCCTTAAGAATTTGTATGCATTGCTTTAATTCACAGGTTTAAAACTTACAGGGTCACTCCTTGCCTTATCATTACCAAGTCTAGGATAACTCGAGGAATCCCATAGGGAATGGCTAGCAAAAAGTACTTTAAGGAAGCTCATCCAATGGCTTTAGGTAGATCCAAACCCACTTAAAATTTATACATGGAAACAAGATATATTGCAATACAAAGGGTGCATTTTTCTGGCAAAATATTCGACCCTAATACAATGAGTCTTAGAGGAGCTACATTCGTCATTGATAATAAGTCACTTTGGCTTTCATAAAACCTATGAATGAACTAAGTGTTCATTCTTCTAGGATGGCATGAAAACAAATATCGAGGATTTTGTAGCATCCCGTGATGCTTTCCAAAGAAACAAGGATATATGATGAAGATACCATGGGCATTACAACCACTTCCAATCCCAACATAGATTTGGATTGATGTTTCAATGGATTTTATCCTGAGACTCCCAAAAGTAGGAAACAAATCAATCACCATGGTGGTTGTTGATCATCTTTCAAAGGATGTTCATTTTTGTTCTCTAGATCATCCTTTCACTCCTTGCTCAGTTTCCTAGGTACTCACGGATCATATCTTTAAGCGACATGGTATGCCCACTTCTCTTGTCTAAGATTAAGACCCCACATTCACCAGCAAATTTTGACAGGAGCTATTTAAACTTCAAGGTACATAACTGAATATGAGCATTGCATATCATCCTCAAACTGAAGGTCAAACATAAGTGGTAAACAAGTTCTTATAAACTTATTTGAGATGCTTTTCATGCTAAAAGCCACACCAATGGGCACACTGGATTCCCCTTTTCAAATGGCGGTATAATACCACTTATCATGGAGCTACCAAAATGACACCATATGAAGTTGTTTATGGAAAAAAACCCTTGTCAGTGGTATCCTATGCACCAAGAACCTCGAAGGTTCATGTAATAGATAGAACGCTTCACACCAGAGAAGCCATTATATGTATCCTTAAAGACAACTTAGTTATGGTGCAAAATCAAATGAAACACCAAGTTGATAAACATAGATATGAACCTTCTTTTTTCGAAGGAGATCAAGTGTTTCTTCACATACAACTTTATAAACCAACATCACTCAAAGATAAATTTCCCCAAAATCTAGCTCCTAAGTTCTATGGTCCCTATTAGATCATACAACGCATTGCTTAGGTCTTCTACAAGATGACTCTCCCAACCCACTCCAAGATTCATCTAGTCTTTCATGTGTCCTATTTGAAGAAGGTTGTGGGATCAAATTGCAATGTGAAGACCAACCTATTGTAACTTGATGAAGAAGGTTCCATTTGGCTTTGTCCAAAAGTAGTATTGGATACTAGAGAGCATCAGTTGTGTTAGCACACGATCAAGGAATTATTGATCCAGTAGAAAGATATGAAACCACAAGATGTGACATAGGAATCAACAACGATTCCACAACAATTTCCTCATCTTAAACCTCGAGGATAATGCTTCTTTTTAAGGGGGAGGGCATGTTAAGGTATTACCCTAACCCCCTTACTTAAATACTTTATTAATGTATGAGAGTTATTCATAATAGTCGAGGGTTAGAGCAACCGATCCGCAAGGATACTTTTTCTTGGCCACCATCATCACTCATTGTTTCTTTTCATTGAGTATGTAAGAGAATTGGAGGAGAGTGAACTTTATGACTACCTCTCCCTTGTTGGGCTTAGATAATAGGAGGATTACTAGCGACTATAGTTGACAACCTGTTAATTCCAATGATGACTGGAGATTTAGGGGTTATGACTTTTTTGGGCTTTGGTTTAATCCTCCCCAACATTTTTTTATTACTTAATACCTAAGTCCAACCATTTTAACCCACATTTGTTTCTCGAGCTATAAAATTTCGTGGATATCCCATTGGGCGGTTCGACATAATAACTTTTCAAGTAACTACAAATTACTGTGAGGTTATCCTCTATTTTGCAGTGTTTACTTATGATTAAAAAATAAGCAAAACACTCACGACAATTTTTCTTTTCTTGTTTTGAAGGTCACGACCAAGCTAGACACCAAATTGGTGTATGAGACCCCCTTGTTTGTGGGACAAGGGCCCCCCTCCGCGTAACGATTTGACTGCTTAAGTCTACAGAGGTATACATAACCTACCCCATTAAATCGATACAATAGAAATGAAATTACACCTTCATTTCCTTGCAGCTTAGTATTTAACATGTCCTCATAGTCGTCTAAGGTTAGGGATTTTGCATGCATCAACTCCTAATTATGGTTAGAGTTTTGGAGCCTCTAGAATCTTCTTGAAAGTCCACATGTGAATAGATCCACAAGTGTGTGTAATGGAAATTGACCTGACATCTACTTGGTAATATGGTGGTCAAGACATAGGTCAACTTGAAGGAGGATTAACTTCCTCATATAGACTTTGATTCAAGTAATATTTGGACCATTGTAACAATCTCAATGATTAGACTATATTTTGAGGGATGTGGACTTTTTCACAAGGCTTTACCCCAAATAAAATGGGCCTTACAAATACATGGCTTCAATTTTCCACTCAAAAATTTTCATTGAAACAAATGACAAATTATATAGTGATCCATTTTGGATCGTTGTCTCGAAATCTTTAGGAGCTAGGTGGTTTCTATGGGTTAGGTTGTTACAGGATTGACTTGAGACATGAGTGGGAAAGCACATATATAATGATCCTGGATTTGGCACCGAAAGCAAGTGTTAAGAAGATTGATAGATCAAACTAGATATTACAATACCCTATCCCCTATCCACATGAACATGAATTCCTTAAGATCATTGGAAATTTTAACCTTAACACAAACTTGATGCTAGGGTATTTAAGGTTTAGATGCATGACATATGAAACTCCCTAAAGGGGCATAGATATGCTCCGTGGTTGGCTAAAATTGGATAAAAATGTTGGGAAATTCAACCTAGATTGGGAAATACAAGTGAGGTGTTTTATTAACCAAAAGTCGTGATACTAAGGAGAAACAACAACTAGGATTGTAGGACGAGGAATAGGCCTTGAAACACCCATGGTTTGAGTCATCAATGCAAAACAATCTTTCTAACCATGATTCAAAAAACAAAAATCTTTGTTCACATCTCTATTTTCATTGATCATGATTTTTTCCATATCATACAAGTGATACTACTTAGCAAATATTTTTCTTTATTAATAAAATTATACTCTTACATAACACTCATAAATATAGTAGAATTTGTAAAATTTTCAGAATACTTTAAAAAAGCTTACTAATATTCTTTATTTTGGATATTCTTCTTTCTCTTACCACTTCATTATTTAAAATAACTTTAAAAACTTTACAATCCCATTATTGGAAAATGAAAGAATACTTCATTTTTATTCTTATTTACTTTTCTTTCCTTAAGATAGTATAAACTATTTGTTTTCCTTTAAATCTATTAGTGAGAATACCCACCTCATTTTGGTAGGTCCAACTATATTCTTTTGGTTGGTTTGGTTCTTCTTCTTTTCTTTCTAAATTTTATAAAAATAAACAATAAATATACTCATTGTTTTTCTTTACCTATAGGTCTAATTTTAAATATAAAAGAAAATTATAAATGTATTAATAATACCTTATTTACTTCTTATTTACTTTTGAAGGATCAAAATCAAAATCTTTGGCAAACACCACAATTATCCTTTTCTTATATTATATTATATTTTCAATGTGTTATATTTGAGTATAAGGAAAGCATATTAATTAAAACTTCTCCCACAAATATCTCAATCTAACACACAAATATCACCACGGGACTTAATTTAACATTCAAATCGACCATCGTCGCCTTATTACTTTTTATTTTTTAGCATAAACTTTACCCATTTGTGAAGAATGTCCGCTACCAAAAATGGCATAAGGTTTAACCATTTTCTAAAGAAAGCCGGATACCACTTCCTCCTGCATATCCATAAGGTATAGTCCACCTGATTTTTGTTCTAATTTTTCTTTATCTATTACTGATGATGATCCTAGAATTGTCAGGGAAGTAGTAAATTAAGAGGATAGTAAAATCTAGAAGAAGGCCATGGTTGAATAAATGGATGCCTTGCATAAGAATGAGGCATGGGATCTAGTTGAGTTTTCAGCTGGAAGAAAATATGTTGGTATAAAATGGTTGTTTAAGAAGAAGTTTAATGCAGAAGGAAAAGTGGAGAAATACAAAGCTCGATTAGTAGCAAAAGGTTATTCCCAAGTAGAGGGAATTGACTTTGGTGAGATTTTTTCTCATGTTTCCAAGTTAAATTCTATTAGATTTATTTTCTCTATTGTTGTTGCTTTTGATCTTGAAGTGGAACAGATGGATGTGAAGACAACATTCCTACATGGGGATATGGAAGAAGAAATATACATGAAGCAACCATAAGGCTTTATAGTGAAGGGAAAGAAAGAGTTTATCTGTAAGATAAAGAAGTCACTATATCGTTTGAAGCAATCACCTAGGATGTGGTACCAAAAGTTTGACACATACATCCTTGGATTGGGATTTGTGAGAAGCAGGGATGATCACTATGTATATTCCAAGCATGTTGGAAATCACTTCATTTATGTAGTGTTGTATGTTGATGACATGTTGTTGGTAGGAAATAACATGGATGCTATCAAGGAGGTGAAATTGCAGCTATCCTCCAAATTTGACATGAAGGATCTCGGNGGTGCTGCTAACTTTATTCTGGGAATGGAGATTAAAAGAGATTGTGCAAACATGAAACTCTGGTTGAATAAGAGAAAATATGTTGAGACAATATTGCAGAGGTTTAATATGCATGGAAGTGAACTGATTAAGGTTCCTATTCTTATAGGTGTAAATTTATGTACAGATCAGTGTCCCAAGACACAAGAAGAAGAAAAGGACATGTCCCACGTTCGATATGTCAATGTAGTTGGAAGTTTGATGTATGAAATGGTATGTACTAGACCGGACATTGCACATGCAGTGGGAGTTTTGAGCAAGTATATGTCAAAACCAGGGAAGGAGCATTGGACAACAGTAAAGAGGGTCTTTAGGTATTTGTGTGGAACTACCAGTTATGGATTGTGCTACCAAGGAAGACCGGGATTGGACAGAGTGTTGGAAATACATGGGTTTGTTGATGCATACTAGGTTGGAGATCTGGATCACAGAATATATACAAGTGGGTATGTGTTCAACCTATTTGGAGGAGCAATCAGTTGGATGAGAAAAATACAGGTTGTAGTGGCACTCTCAACTACAAAAGCTAAATACATGGCATCCAATAATGCAAGCAAGGAATCAGTATGGTTACATAGATTGTGTTTAGGTATTGGGTTGATACATGAAGCAATGAGATTAGATTGTGACAGTTAGAGTGCAATCTTCCTGACAAAGAACCCTACTTATCATTCAAATACAAAGCATATTGATGTTCAATATCACTTTGTGAGAGACATGGTTGAAGAAAAGAAGGTGTTGTTGGAAAAGGTTGTCACTTTGAATAATGTTGCACATTCATTGCCAAAGTTTGTGAGCACAAAGAATTTCTCCTGGTGTAGAGTAATAATGGGCATTGTTGCCCTGGATTGTTGACTATGTAATCCTGTGAAGCCTTGTATGCAAAGAAAACAACAAGTGGGAGAATGTTGGGCATGTGTTATATTCTTTTCATGTGTGTGAGTGGGTGTGTCATATTCGACAACTGTGTCTAACTCTCTCTGTGTGTGGGTACGTTAGATTCGACAACTACGGTTTTTTGCTACTTTAGCAAATTTTGATATTTTTAGCGGTTTTCTAAATTAATCTTGAATTAAGGGATTAGGGTTTTGGTAGCTACGAAATACCTAAAATATTGTATATATTGTATTATGAATGGTGAAATCAGTACAATGAAGAGTTGAAAGGTGTGGTACCAAGGAAGGCTAGTTTTCTCCTGGTTGAGGGTTTCCAACGTAAATCTCTATGTACTGTGTGTATGAGCCATTGATTAATTTTTGTTTTGTTTAAGAATCTGTATGCATTGCTTTACTTCACAGGTTTAAAAATTACAAGGTCACTCCTTGCCTTATCATTACCAAGTCTAGGATGGCTCGAGGAATCCCATAGGGAATGGCTAGCAAAAAGTACTTTAAGGAAGCTCATCCAATGGATTTAGGTAGATCCAAACCCACTTAAAATTTATACATGGAAACAAGATATATTGCAATACAAAGGGCACATTGTTCTGGAAAAATATTCGACCCTAAAACAATGAGTCTTAGAGGAGCTACATTCATCATTGATAATAAGTCACTTTGGCTTTCATAAAACCCATGAATGAACTAAGCGCTCATTCTTCTAGGATGGCATGAAAACAAATATCGAAGATTTTGTAGCATCCTGTGAGGCTTTCGAAAGAAACAAGAATATATGATGAAGATACCATGGGCATTAAAACCACTTCCAATCCCAACATAGATTTGGATTGATGTTTCAATGGATTTTATCCCGGGACTCCCAAAAGTAGGAAACAAATCAATCACCATGGAAGTTTTTGATCATCTTTCAAAGGATGCTCATTTTTGTTCTCTAGCTCATCCTTTCACTCCTTGCTCAGTTTCCTAGGTATTCACAGATCATATCTTTAAGCGACATGGTATGCCCACTTCTCTTGTCTGAGATTAAGACCCCACATTCACCAACAAATTTTGACAGGAGCTATTTAAGCTTCAAGGTACATAATTGAATATGAGCATTTCATATCATCCTCAGACTGATGGTCAAACATAAGTGGTAAACAAGTTATTATAAACTTATTTGAGATGCTTTTCTTGCTAAAATCCACACCAATGGGCACAATGGATTCCCCTTTCCAAATGGCGGTACAATACCACTTATCATGGAGCTACCAAAATGACACCATATGAAATTGTTTATGGAAAAAAACCCTTGTCAGTGGTATCCTATGCACCAAGAACCTTGAAGGTTCATGTAATAGATAGAACGCTTCACACCAGAGAAGCCATTATATGTATCCTTAAAGATAACTTAATTATGGTGCAAAATCAAATGAAACACCAAGTTGATAAACATAGATCTGAACCTTCTTTTTCCGAAGGAGATCAAGTGTTTCTTCACATACAACCTTATAAACCAACATCACTCAAAGATAAAGTTCCCCAAAATCTAGCTCCTAATTTCTATGGTCCCTATCAAATCATACAATGCATTGGTTAGGTCTCCTACAAGATGACTCTCCCAACCCACTCCAAGATTCATCTAGTCTTTCATGTGTTCTATTTGAACAAGGTTGTGGGATCAAATTGCAATGTGAAGACCAACCTATTGGAACTTGATGAAGAAGGTTCCATTTGGCTTCTTCCAAAAGTAGTATTGGATACTAGAGAGCGTCAGTTGTGTCAGCGCACGATCAAGGAATTATTGATCTAGTAGAAAGATATGAAACCAAAAGATGCGACATAGGAATCGACAACGATTCCACAACAATTTCCTCATCTTCATCCTCAAGGATAATGTTTCTTTCAAAGGGGGAGGGCATGTTAAGGTATTACCCTAACCCCCTTACTTAAATACTTTATTAATGTATGAGAGTTATTCATAATAGTTGAGGGTTAGAGCAATCGATTTGCAAGGATAATTTTTCTTGGCCACCATCATCACTCATTGCTTCTTGTCGTTGAGTATGTAAGAGCATTGGAGGAGAGTGAACTTTATGACTACCTATCCCTTGTTGGGCTTAGCTAATAGGAGGATTACTAGCGATTGTAGTTGACAACCTGCTAATTCCAATGATGACTAGAGCTTTAGGGGTTATGACTTTTTTGGGCTTTGGTTTAATCCTCCCCAACATTTTTTTTATTACTTAATACCTAAGTCCAACCATTTTCACCCACATTTGTTTCTCGAGTTATAAACCTTCGTGGATATCCCATTGGGCAGTTCGACATAATAGTTTTTCAAGTAACTACAAATTACTGTGAGGTTATCCTCTATTTTGCAGTGCTTACTTATGATTAAAAAATAAGCATAACACTCACGACAATTTTTCTTTTCTTATTTTGAAGGTCACGACCAAGCTAGACACCAAATTGGTGTATGAGACCCCCTTGTTTGTGGGACAAGGGCCCCCCTCCGCGTAACGATTTGACTGCTAAAGTTTACAGAGGTATACATAACCTACCTCATTAAATTGATACAATAGGAATGAAATTACACCTTCATTTCCTTGCAACTTAGTATTTAACATGTCCTCATAGTCGTCTAAGGTTAGGGATTTTGCATGCGTCAACTCCTAATTATGGTTAGAGTTTTGGAGCCTCTAGAATCTTCTTGAAAGTCCACATGTGAATAGCTCCACATGTGTGTGTAATGGCAATTGACCTGACATCCACTTGGTAATATGGTGGTCAAAACATAGGTCAACTTGAAGGAGGATTAACTTCCTCATATAGACTTTGATTCAGGTAATCTTTGGACCATTGTAACAATCTCAATGATTAGAATAGATTTTGAGGGATGAGGACTTTTTCACAAGGCTTTAACCCAAATAAAATGGGCCTTACAAATACATGGCTTCAATTTTCCACTCAAAAAATGTCATTGAAACAAATGACAAATTATATAGTGATCCATTTTGGATCGTTGTCTCGAAATCTTTAGGAGCTCGGTGGTTTGTATGGGTTAGGTTGTTACATGATCGACTTGAGACATGAGTGGGCAAACACATATATAATGATCCTGGATTTGGCACCGAAAGCAAGTGTTAAGAAGATCAAACTAGCTATTACAATACCCTATCCCCTATCCACATGAGCATGAATTCCTTAAGGTCATTGGAAATTTTAACCTTAACACAAACTTGATGCTAGGGTATTTAAGGTTTAGATGCATGACATATGAAACTCCCTAAAGGGGCATAGATATGCTCCGTGGTTGGCTAAAATTGGACAGAGATGTTAGGAGGAAAGACAAGTGAGGTGTTTTATTAGCCAAAAGTCATGAGACCAAGGAGAAACAGCAACTAAGATTGTAGGACGAGGAATAGGCCTTGACACACCCATGGTTTGAGTCATCAATGCAAAACAATCTTTCTAACCATAGTTCAAAAAACAAAAAACTTTGCTCACATCTCTATTTTCATTGATCATGATTTTTTATCTCTCATACAAGTGATACTAGTTAGCAAATATTCTTCTTTATTGATATAATTATACTCTTATATAACACTCATAAATATACTAAAATTTGTAAAATTTTCAGATTCTTAAAAAAAACTTACTAATATTCTTTCTTTTGGATATTCTTCTTTCTCTTACCACTTCATTATTTAAAAATAACTTTAAAAACTTTACAATTCCATTATTGAAAAATGAAAGAATAATTCATTTTTACTTTTCTTTCCTTAAGATAGCATAAACTATTTATTTTCCTTTAAATCTCATTAATGATACAACCCCCTACGCTAAGTCTACCTCTCTCCCTCGCAATCAGAGCTGGTCTCTCTGCTCTGCTTTGCCGTGCCACAACAGCATTAAGAAGCCATGGAAAACTTCAACGGAATCACAAGCGATGCAATAAGCAACTCTGTCGTCGGTCGAGTCATCCAACTGATGAAGCATGTTTTGGACGAGGAGGAAAACCATGAAATTCTGCAAACTGATTCGACGCCTCCGGAAATTACCGCCATATTCTGCTCGATATTACCGCCATCTTCCAAGATCATACCGCCATATTCTGCTCGATATTACCGCCATCTTCCAAGATCAAGAAGAAGCCGCCCAGGAGACCAGATTTGGCTGCAACTGCTGCACAATTCTCTTACTGAAGCGAAAAGCGTACTCCGTCGCTACGATCCACCACGACGACAACGGTATCTCGATTGTGTCATGTGCAACCAGGGGAGACTGTCCAAACAAGTCAAATGATGGAAGGTACATTTTAATTACCTCTTTCAACGCCTTCAAAGAGACTTTTCAATATTTGTAACTGCTCCTCCTCAGATTTTCCAAAAAGATCTGATCCTAAGAGTCAGGGAAAAAGAATCAGAAGAGTCAGGGCAACCCCTCTCTAAAGATGAAGGGTGGATATTGTTCAGAAAAATAGCTTTCAAAGACAACCCTGTTTCTCCAGATATAGAGGAGTATGCCAGGAATATTGCGGACGATTGCAAATGTTTGCAGTTGCCCATAACCTTAGTAGCGGCAGCAATGATGGGTAAAACCGCAGTAGATGAATAGAGGACTTCTTTATCTTCGATTCAAAATGCAGATCCATCTTCTCCAGATACTGATCTACATCAACGATTAATTAGATGGAGTTATGATGCTTTGCCCAATTCAAACATCAAGAATTGTTTCCTGTACTGTGCTATGTATAGGGAAAAAGAACCAATTTGTGTGGAGCAATTAGTACAAATGTGGGTTGCAGAGGGTCTGGTGAGGAGCCGACAGCGGAGCCATTTAATGGACATGGCCATTGGCTTCAGCTACGTTAACCTTCTGCTAGATCGTTGCTTGTTCCAAAATGCGCCGTTGGAGCGTCCAGATGCGTTCGCAAAATATCTGCAGCAACGTATAAAAGTTCACGATGCTATTCGTCGCATGGCGATCAACATTGGCGAGGAGGAGGAGAATTGTGTATTCAAGGCATGGCAAGAGCTGGAAATTTTCCCAGAGATTCAAAATGAGAACTGCAAGAGGATATCAATTCAGGGAAATTATATAAAAAATCTGCCCACCGAGTTCACATTCCCAAAACTGGTGAGTCTCTTCTTAACTACACCTGATATTAGTGTGGTTCCATCAGAATTTCTAGTCAGCCTGCCGTCTCTCAAGGTTCTTATTCTGGCCGGTAAAGGCAGCGCACTAAGTTCGTCGGTGGGGCATCTAAAACAGCTTGAGTTTCTCGACATAAGAGGCCCAGAGATGGAGGATTTGTCTGAAGATATATGCCATCTTTCTGCCCTTCAATTTTTGTATCTTTCAAACTGTTACCGGCTACGTTCATTGACATCTAAGATTGGAGAACTTAAAAATCTCATCTTAATTTAGATGAATATGGTGACTTGAGGGTGATTCCGCATGAAATCTCCCAACTTACTTCATTGAGCACACTCAGCAAGATCAGCCCACTGCAAGCAGAATCAGAAGCAAGCATTTGGAGTTTGAAGGGTCTCGGATATCTGACAACCCTGAGAGTACTGGTAGATGTAGACGTGCAAAAGGGGCAGAACGTCATCGGGAATTAAAGAGGGCATAATGGGAAACTGGTTGGAGATGAGGCACTTATGGTTGTTCTTTAGACCAACACGTGACACAAATTTTGTAATGGAGGATCTTCCTGGCGACATGAATATGAGGAAGCTTCAAAGTTTCTTCTTGTACTGGTACCATGGGTTAAGTCTGCCGGATTACACTTACAAGTTTCAACATCTTGAATACCTACAATTGTGTCAGTGTCCCCATCTAAGGGAGTTCTCTCCCTTGGAGCGGTTGCCAAATCTGAAGTCTCTAAAGTTGATACACTGCAACAATTTGAAGGAATTGGGTATAGGGAATTCTGGGTACTGGTACCATGGGTTAAGTCTGCCGGATTACACTTACAAGTTTCAACATCTTGAATACCTACAATTGTGTCAGTGTCCCCATTTAAGGGAGCTCTCTCCCTTGGAGCGGTTGCCAAATCTGAAGTTTCTAAAGTTGATATGCTACAACAATTTGAAGGAATTGGGTATAGGGAATCCTGGCAGGGCAATTGGATTTTTAAGGTTAAATGTGTTGGTTATAGATGCCTTACCCAAATTAGAAAGCATAGCTGGAACATTAAATAATGGTGTGTGGAATGAAGCAATATTGCCTAAACTTTGTATTTTAGCCATAAATGATTGTCCATGTCTGAATAGACTTCCCAAGGGATTGGAGAAACTAGTGAGTTTAACTTCATTATTTGGTGACGAAGATTGGTGGAGAAGAAGAATCATATGGGAAGATGAGAATATGAAGGCCTCTCTTCAAAAATTATTACGCCGAAGGTGTTCTTTAAGGGGAGGTTTCTCTCGCCCTTTCATCGTCTGTCCGAAGCCAATTGAAACTTGTCATCTGTAATTGCAATAGACAAATCTTCTTTTGCCCCGTGTTCTCCTTCACCACCGACTCGAAACTCTACTTCGTATAAGGTCACCTGCTTGATAGAAGATTTATTTTCATCCTGGGCATTGGACGTCGCCCAGCAGTGTCGGATCAATGCAAGAGTTTCTTTCTAGCCTAGACCTATTGCTACCCATGCCATTATTCATCAAATGTCGTCTCTCATTTCGGGGGAACCATACCTTCAGATGGTATGTTTGAGGAATTTCTATTTTATTTGGATGATTTTCTGTTGAACATATTCCAAAGGAGCACAATATGATCATATATCTTTCCTCCATGTCCGCCCTCTGTTCTGCGCATCCTCCATGAGTGATTGGGAGTGAAGAAGATAAGCGGTCCCGTTTTCAGTTCTGGCTCAGAAGCGTGGCCAGATTTAAGCAGGTTCAATGGATTCTCTGCAACACTTTCGATGAGCTAGAAGGTCCGATAATGACCACATTTTCTAGAGAAGCTGACATCTGTCCAGTGGGTCCTTTGATTCTTGCACCTTCGGCTAATGGATCAGATCATGTACTGAAAACATCAAAGCATGTAAGCTTCTGGGTGGAAAGACACGAATGCTTGCAATGGTTAGATCAACAATCTCGGGACTATGTGATATACGTATCATTCGGGAGAAACATCCATTGTAATGAAAGGCAGGTGTGTTAAACATAATGTAACCTCAACAGTCTGACTGTACACTGTCAGTTGTCCTAGCCAGCTGTACTTTCTATTCTTGATTTGCTTGAGCCTATTTAGCTCAGCTATTTTCCTTGGCATTGTACTGACTTCTTTAGACTTACTTCTCATTGTACTCTTCTTCATACATTCTAATATATTGTTTTATGTTCCATTCTTTCTCTCTGCATTTCTTGCTTCACAATTTATCATGGTATCAGAGCTTCAGCAGTAAGCCTCTTCACACAGTCCGGAGAGCAACACGATCCTCACAGCGCAGAGCTTCACGGATCTTGAGAGCACGCGACACAGACTTTTCACAAGGCTTGGAAAGTTGTCCGTAATACTCTCTAAAGATCAGCGTAAGAAGCTCACGCAAGGTCGCAGAGCGTACTACGCTCGAAAGTTTCAAGGAGCAAAAACACGAGAAGGAAGAAGAGAGTGCAGAAGAAGAAACTTTAAAGATTCTTGTACAATTTTCAAGNAAACTTCCACGAGGAAGCAGACCATCATACGCTCAAAGATCAGCGTAAGGAGCTCGTGCGACGAAGCAGAGCGTACAACGCTCGAAAGATCGAGGACGAAGAGAGTGCAGAAGAAGAAACTTTAAAGATTCTTGTACAATTTTCAAGAATCATTAAAGAATTCACGAAGAAGAGCTTAAGAAGGTAGAAACGTTGAAGATTTCACGGACATTTGTTCAAGTTCGTGGAAGATTGTTAAAGAAAGAAGAAGCATTTAAAGAATTGCATGAATTCTTCAAATCTGCCAAAGATTGTAGCAGAGGACAGAGAAATCGTGAAATTCTTTCAAATCTTTGAAAGATTCACAAATTTTTCTTCCGCAGGAGAAAATTCCATCAAATTCAGCAAAGACCGCGTTTAATGTGCAAAGAACAGCCATTGAGGCCATAAGATTCATCCTGCGAACGGGTCCGAAGCGGGAAACCAGTTCAAAAGGGATGAAGAGAGCGCGGAAAAAGTGAAAGAGTTTCAGCCGTTAGATCTTGTGCAGAGGCCCGACAACCGTTGGATCAGTGAGAAAGTGCACGAGGTTTAGTCCTCTGCAGCGCCAAAGAGAAATTTTCGACTTGTGAAGTCACGAAATCCCAACATCATCTGGACCGTCCATCAAGAAACACGTGGCGAGATCTCGGCATTTCGCTGACTCGCAAGGTGTAAAGGTCAGAAGACTGTCGTGAGAATTCGCGAATCGCGAAATCACGAGTCATTCTAGACCGTTGGATCGTGAAAAATCGTGAGCCATAGATCTCTCCCATCGCAAAATCGGGGATCGGGAGTTGGACGAGCGAAGGAGACTGCTCTCCAAAACTTCGATATGCAAAATCCCGACATCAAGAATCGTGAAATCCTAAGAGGATTGTGATCCGTCCATCTCAGAGGACAGGTGCCAGCAGATCCAAGTGCCGTCAAATCGGCATATCAGAGTTCGCGGTTTTGAAATATCGTCGCAACAAGAGTTCTAAACTTGCGAAATTGCGATTCACGAAATAGCGATAAGATCAAAGTCGTCCATTTGTTCGAACACATGGCGGACATCGAGGAAACCGTCGGCGTTTCGGCAACCGGGGTTTTCAAGTTGACAGAAACTTTGGATTCGCGAAATCGCGAAACGACGAGGACCGTCCATCTTGAGGGGACGCGTGGCATAAATTCGAGGACTCGGGAAAAGTCCCGAAAAGGAAAGGGCCATCGACACATCGGGATTCGGCGTTTCGCGAATCCTGAGGACAAGAAGCACGAGCATTTCAGAACTGCGAAGTTCGAAATCCCGACAGGAGGAAAGATCCGTTTTGGGGCCTAGCTGACGTCATCTCGTCAAAACGAGGGATCGGGAATCTCCACAGTGAAACCCCCGAAGCAGACTTGAGCCGTCCATCTGTTGGGACGCGTGGCGGAGATCAAAGGAATCAGGAAAGTCCTGAAAGGAAAGTGCCATTGGCAAATTGGAGATCGGGGAATCGAGGAGTCAGAAGAGCTCGTCATCAGGGTTCACGAAGTCCTGATTCGCGATACCTCGATAAGATCTGGACCGTCAGATCACAGCAAGATCTAGATCGTTAAATTGTCCAAAGGCAACTTTTGCATTTTGGCAAATTGAAAGGCAAAAAACCGGAAAATCCCGTAGCGCTTTAACACAAGGCGCGTGGTCACATTGCACCGTGACAAAGGCCAATTCATGGCCGATAAGCTCTCATCGGCAATCGACGTTTCGGCGATCGAAGGTAATTACGAAATTTCCCTCTATTTTTTTCTGAGATTTTTTTTCAAAAAAATATGTCGTCTAGCAACTTAGGACCAACTCAGGGTCCGATTCTACTTGGAAAGAACTATGAGTTCTGGTCTCTTCGGATGAGATCGTTCTTGCAAGCACAAGAGTGTTGGGAACCAGTGGATCTTGGATATGTGGAACCAGATCCAGCAGCCCTGTCTGCCATGACTAATCAGCAGAAAATTGCTCAGGCAACTCAAAGAAACAGAGAAAATAAAGCTAAATTTTGGATTCAAAATTCTGTGGATGATACGATTTTTTTAAAAATCACAGGCGCAGGTACTTCAAAACAGGCCTGGGACATCCTTAAATATTCCTACCAAGGAAATGACAGAGTCAAAATAGTTAAATTGTAGACCTTGAGGATGCAATTCGAGACTCTAAGGATGACAGAGTCCGAAAATGTGGATCAGTTCATGACCAGAGTCATGGGAATCGTGAACCAGATCAGATTGACTGGCGAAGCCATCACTGATAAACGAATTCTTGAGAAAATCCTCAGAAGTTTACCCAAGAAATTTGAAATGGTTGTCACAACAATCCTTGAATCCAAGGATTTGTCAAGTTTTTCAACAGATGAACTAATTGGTTCTCTGGTGACACATGAGACCAGACTACATCTCACAGATGAGTCAATCTCCAATGCTTTCAAAACTCAATTCTCCTTCAGCAGAGGGAGAGG
>SNQJ01S0123560.1:0-26721 GCA_010110895.2 Picea sitchensis
GGAGATATGTATCAGATGTAGAGGACAGAGGCATGGTTCCAGGGGGATCATAATTATTAGATGTAGAGGACAGAGGCAAATTTATCAGATACAGAGGACAGAGGCATGGTTCCAGGGGGAGCATGAGTGATATGATTTTAGTATTGCATCAGAGTGTTGCCATCAATTCCAAAGGGGGAGATTGTTGTTTAAGGTTGGTTTTCATTGATGTCAACCCTTGAAGAAATTCATGTAGAACAAAGGTTTGGGTAAATATGGATGAACTCGAAAGTGGTCCCCTTATGGTGAAATCCTTCACAGGAAGATGCTTTGCAGAGTAAGAGAACCCATGCTTAATTATGGAATAATGAGATGAAGGACCATGAATTTTTCAAGTAAACTATCCTAGATGGATATTTTTTTTCATTCGATTTCCAATGGTATGTGGAACGTCACATAACTCCTCACGGTTAGAGAGTTATGGACATGAGAAGTTGGAGACCCCAAGTTTCGGTAATGGACCCAAGTTTGTTTGATGGAACCGATATGAGTTATGATATATTTTCAGATAATATTATTCTATATGGATAGTACATGTCATTCCATTTCTGGTGGTATGTGGAACGTCACATAACTCCTCACAGTTTGAGAGTTATGGCCTTACGAAGTTGGAGGACCCTCATATGTCATCTAGAAGCCCCAAAAGGTTAAAGTAGTCAATGTACATGGTTGATGACATTGGTTGAGGTACATGTTGAGTACATGGTTGAGACAAGTAGTTGATAAATTGGCACATACATGAGGTGTATAGTTGATGATGTTGGTACATATTGATTAGTCATAGTTGATGAGTAGTTGACACATGATTGGTACATACTTGGTACATGGTTGGATGCACTTGTTTATGGTACAGGTTGATTACAGGTTATTTGGTACAGGTTGGTGCATGGTTGATGCACTTGTTTATGGTACAAGTTGATTCTGAGTTGAAATTAGAGGTTGATACATGGTTGATGCATAGTTCATGTTATTGGTACAGGTTTTTTTGGTATAGGTTTACAACAGTATTTCTGACAGTGATAGTGTGACAATTTTTTTCATCATTCTACTTCTACTTGGGGGTGGCAGGACGGGGCAAGGTCTGGTGGTTGTATCAGAATTACGGTTGTAGGCTGGAGAACAGGGGGTTGTAGCCTCCCTTGGTTGTAGCAATTGGGGGGTGGAGCTTCCCTCAAGTTGCTTTGTGGCCAGAGTTGGAGCCTCCTTCGGTTAAATTTTGGAAAGCAAAAGGAAGTTGGTGCTTCCAATAGATGTAATTCTTCAAGACATATAAGAAAAATCATTCTTTGGTTTTCTCACGATTTGGAGTTTCCACGTCAAACATTGGTGTATTGTGTATGTGCATGCTTTTCATTTGTTCATTGCTTATTTACTCTGCGAGTTATTGGATGATAATGCTTCATTGATATAACACTTGGGTGTATGGTTAAAAGTTGGTGCTCTATTAGCAGTTCACCCCCTCTCAGTAATCCAACATAGGAACTTAATTATCATTGGAGACTCAACAATAATTATAAGACTTATGCACTTCTCTTATTTATCCAATGGCAATCTAGCAAGGCTCATTCTACAAATAAAAAAGAGGTCAGCGCTTTGAATCACATAATATCTTCATGCTTTAAGATATTGGAATCCAATAAGGCCAAACATTTGTGATAGAGGTATCTTTGAAAGTAGAACCCTTACGTCAAAAGGGAGTGTATCCTTTTCCCCAATTCCTTAATTTCATTAGAAAGAATGATCCAAATTTTTTCATGCCATCCATTATCCAAGCCAAGTGGCATATCAAATTTAGGATGGGAGGATGGAAATCAAAGGTGATAATATCCCTTGTTACATCACACACTTTCAATTTAATGGAGAAGTGACCTTTTCAATTTAGTTTTATTGAGACTTCCAACATAGGTGGGATAATGGATTATGAGTAGTTCATGTCTATTATGTGTGGTTGGTTTATGAGAGGCACCCATCATCTCAGCCTTGAAAAATAAACATATCTCCTTAGCATGTGTATGGTGTTTACCTAGAGACATCCCTTCTCAATCTTGGCATCAAGTGAGGTTAGTTGGTCTATTAATTATTCAGTTATAGTCTATTTGTTGCATTTTCTAGTATCAAATTCATGGTGGAATTAGAGTGGTTCTTAACACTAAAATAGGATTTTAAAGAGAAGGATCGGAACTAGTGGATTTTGTGTGGTTCTATTTAGAGTTTTGAATGCATGGAAAAACATAACCATCCAAGGTGTTACACTTTGTATGAGATTATGGGCATTCATTATGTAGTTTGAAGAGAAGAGACTCTTATCACAAATAATAGGACTTCTATTTTCTCTATTACTAATCTGTATATGAGGGAATTATATCCCACTCACTTCACAACATGGATCTTCTGCGTAATTTTGTATATGATCTCTCTCTCAGTATTGCATAGAGAGATATGTCTTCCTAAAGGCTACTCAACCTTTGTTCTCTACCTTGTACAGGATATGGGATTATTTTGATAGTATGTAAAGTTTTTTCTTGGGTGAAACCTATATGAAAATAACCAACTTAAATCTCAGTACAATGCTTATCATCCCGAATCATATGGGAAAATAGAGAGGACCAATAGAATAATTGAAGATATTAACAAGAATGTATGTGATGGACCAACCATCAAAGTGGAAGGATTGCATATACTTATTTGGGTTTTATTACAATAATGGGTATCATGCTCATGAAAAATGAGTCCATTTGAAGCATTGTATGTCATGAAGTGTAACACACTAGTGAGATAAGATAACCTAGCTGATAGAGCTATCATTGGGTGGTTATTGAAAAGTGGAAGAATAGATGGTAAAAATTATGTAGAATTTAAAGGTTGCCCAGGGTAAGTAGAAAATTTATGCAAACAAGAACAAAGTTTTTCATAGACTTTAAAGTTGGTGAACATGTATTTTCAATGTGTGAGGAGAGTCAAGAAAGATTATAGAAGTTTCTTAAAGAGTTGGCAGCAATATATTGTGGGACTCTTGAAATCTTAGAGATAGGGAAAATTTCATACATGTTAGCATTTCCTACATCTATGAGAGTGCATAATGTATTCCATGTACAATTATGAAAGAAATATGTGTTTGGACCTAACCACATAATTGATTTGAATGCGATCCAGGTGGAATTTATGAAGGATATTTTCTGGTGGAGCTAGTTTGCATCCTAGACTGAAAATTCAAACTAATTAGGAACAAATAAATCATATTGGTAAAGGTCCAATGAACCTTCTATAGTCTTGAAGATACAACATGGGAGTATGAAGAAACTATGTAGGAGGAATACCCACAAAATTGTTTTAGTTTTGAAGAAAACATGATATAAGAATGTAAGACTCCATTTGGGTAGCTAGAGTTATGAAACCACATCTCAGATTCATATACAACCTACATTGGGGGCCCTAATGAAATAATGGTACAACCCAATGGACTAAGAGAAGTGGATGGGGTACATTCCTTGAGTTGTATGTTGAGAGGAATAATGGATTATGGTGGGAATTGTTGTCGAAGTTGTGAAATTGCGAGGGTACATTATTTTCTAAGTGTGGTGATGTAAATTTGTATATGTATTTTGGCATGGTACTGTGCACTATGCTTGATGCACAATTGTAGGGAACGTAACATCCCCTATTTAATTAATGTTGAATGTAGATGTAATTATCGTTGTGGCCAAGCGATGTAATATGCACATTGTATTTTTGAATTTTAATAAAATAATTGTGATGTCAGCTACTAGGGGACATGGACATAGATGAGAGGTTGATTAATTCACAATAAAGGAGGGGTATATAAGGGGGGATTTTATTCATGAGTTTAATTCCCAAAAAAATTCCTGATTTTTATTATTTTTGAGTGAACCTTCTATTTTCCCTTTAGTGTAGAAGACGATCATTGAATATATGTAAGTGGGTGGGTGTGAGAAATCACATCCACATAGTTAATGGGAACATGGGGATGAAGTAAAATCATATTAGGGGGAAGAGTGTAAGTCAAGCAAGAAATAAAAAAGGGAGGGAAATTTGTATGGGTAGAATAGGTTGTTTTAGACAGTCATTTTTTTGGCATGAACAACAAGTATAAAACATGGAAGAAGAGCATTGGAGATAGAGAAACAATGGGGGGTGGATTCTAGATCATTAGTGGAACTAAAGAATAAAGAAGCAAGTTGTCCCGGGATTACTTGAAGAACGGGTTGTTAGGATTGAAGAGTGAAATCTTGTGAGAGTTGCACTGGAGCAGCAAGTGGTTTTTGTTGTTTCCTCATAGTTTTCCTAGAAATGAGCTCACTTTAGTTTCCTGATGGTGAATTCATATTTACACCTACACGGAAGACCATGATAAATTAATGGGATGCTCAATGGAATGGAGTGAAGGGTTACATTCCTTGGGTTGGAAAGGTCAAGATGAAGAGAGATGGATGAAATAAAGGGATAGCCTGAGAATACTAGCGGGGTTGTGGGATTCCCTAAGTTGTGAGTGGACAATGAGAGACTACCCTCTTTGTGGATTCCTAGCCCCATATAAGAGGTGACTTGTTGTTGATATTTGTAACAACAAATCTATTCAGGTGGAAACGTCCATCCCAAAGCGTTGGTTGCCTGATTATTTTAAAAAAGATAATTGTTTATCAATATGGTTCTGTCAATAGTATGAATATTTATGAGGAAATAATATATGTTGTTTCAATGAGTTATTAGCTACATTCATGTGTTGTTTCAACATGTTGTAGATGCATTTAGATAATGGTTAAATTTGTATAATTAGGTAGTTGGTAAGCTACATAAATTTATTTATGAGAATTTTTTATTCTTATGTGTATTCCACAAGTAATGTTCCTCAGTTAAGTTGGGGTTCATTACAAATACCTTTAGAAAAAATATGATGTCCTAATACAATTCCCTTTGTCATCATTAAAAAACATTTCTCGCTACTCAACAAAATATGATTTTCTACACATCTCTTATTAACCTTTTCTAACCTAAATAGTTCTTCATCAAATTGATTTCCATAAGGGGTGAAATCATCCATAAAAAATTCCACACAATTTGGAATTAAATCAGAAAAAAATACTCAAAACAACTCTTTGGAATGTGGTTGGTGCATTTCATAACCTAAAATGGTAGGACTCTATAAGAAAAATTTCCACATGGGAATGTGAATGTTGTTTGGTCCCAATCTTCTAGTGCAATTTGAATTTGTTTTACCCTCTAAAACCATTGAGAAAAGAAAAATATTTCCTACTAGAAAAGGAATCAAACGGTCAATAAAAGGTAAAGGGAAGTGATATTTTCTAGTATCTTTGTTGAGTTCCCTATAATCTACACAAATGCACCATTTTCCTCCTTTCTTGGGAACCAATACAAGTGGATAATCGATTAAGGGATTTTCCCCTGTGATCTTGGGTATGGATCACATCAGAGAAAGAGTAAATAGCAGAGACAAAAGTCTCCCCTCAAAGACCGATTACCTGAAAGCTAAAAAGAAAATAACTACTTAAAATAGGAGGAAGTAGGGATAGAGAAGAGAGAAGAAAATGCACCTTGTTCTCCCATATGATGTTGATCCTCACTCCAACTCATCGAAGAGCTCCTGGTCTTACACTAGAACTAGCTTGTAATGAATGCAAAAAGAAAGGAGTTCTGACAAAAGTAGTTATACAATCCAAAGAATGTACATATTATATGTCATGTTCAAAGAAAGTATAGATATGAACATACATTGAGGAAGAAAAATCTGGAGGAAAACAAACTCTTTTATTATCAACAAGTGGAAAAGGTAAGTTAAAACCTTGTCCATCTTTTAGGCACCATATTGAAGCCAACTATTTGGGTTCCTCCAAGAATCCTCAGAATCCAAATCAACCATTGTAATTTTTCCTTCAATGGTGGATAGAGATAAGGAAACATTCTATAGTCATATAACATGATAAATAAGAGTTGGAAAAGGAGTTTCCAGACATAAGGGGGTGTTTCTCAGAGGATTAAAGGAAAGGGAGGCTTGATAGATCTAAGCATAGGAGGAATTTGCATGAAAGGAATTGACCTCTCCTTAGCCCTTTATGGTTGATTTATATCTTCCCAAATAGTTTTGGGGAGTTGGATTCCATTGTATACGGACAAGGGTCATTGGAGCTCAAGTCCAACCCAGAAAAAAACCAGCCTAAAACATGAAATTATTTTATTTTTCTAGAATTTTGGGGCATCCACGGGTTCTTGCAGTGTGGGAAGGCGTAGATGTCCATGTGTTGCACTAGGGAAACCCACAGATATGCTCTTAGGGCATGTTGTTTAAGTAATTTTTGAGAGTTCCTTTGGGGAAAAGTATAGCAAGAATTAGGAAAGGGTTAGGACATGGCACAAAAGAATAGGTGTGGAATTTTGTTCTATATGAGATGCCCACTAATGTGTGAGTTTGGAAGGGGAAAATGACGGTTGAAATACATTATGAACTCCAATAGGCGAGGATGCATCGAAAAATCCATGGAGGTTCCTGAACAAATGATCCAAAAAAAATAACCATCCATGAAGAATCAAGCAGATTTTTTCTTCCCCGTCGAGGGCATACCCATTCTCGGGAGTGATGTAAGCATGGTCACCAAAGAATGTACATTGCAGATCCATGGCATATATAAAATATAGCTAAATTCCATGGCCACAAGCGGTACATTGGATCCATGTGATATAGAAAAGTACTCGAACATGGCCATGAGGAATACACAGTGTATCCATGTGAAATTATATCATAGACACAAATAGATACACAATGGAGCTATGTCTCAATATCAACAACAGAGGATAATTGGGACCAAAGAAACAACCATTTTGATCCTCTATGTGTACCAGTCTATGAGGTGGAACAATATCAGTTAGAAAGGAGCAAGAAATATGTGATGCACATAATTCACCCGAAGTATTCACTATGATCGATGGAAGTAGTACGAGTCTACATTATGCGAATAAATGAGTTGAAGATTCGAACATAGTGAGACATAGTTAGATTATTAGTCATTGAAGTATACCATTAAAAAAGCGTAGAGACAACCCAGCGATAATGATAATGGAGTCAAGATACCATGGTACTATCTAATAAGTGTGAATGAATGAGTTGGCATCGAACACAGATAAAGAGAGAACTATCAAGTAGGGACATTGAGTATTCCCACTTGTCAATAGTGAGGAACACACACCACTAATGACTATAAGCCCCAGGTACCAAAACATAACTTATATCCATCTCCCGAGGAGAAATATGTCCAAATTTGATGGGAGGGAATCAGCTAGAAGGAAGGAATTAAGGCATCCTCCATCATCGAACATGAGGAGTAGTAGAAGGCCAAATGTCCGGAAGAGAGATCAAGTGAAGAGACTGGTATTCATGATGATGAGAATAACTTGGGAAGGCCAACTACGGAGTCAAGGCTCCTTGCATAATGGCTGACATAAGTTGAAAACTTTCCCTTGAACATAAACATGACATTATGTGACTTAAGAAACATAGACTATGAATTGGGATACATTTGTGATACATGAGGCATAAAAAAATGCTCCATATAGTTGGAAGAATAACCAACCCGGGGAGAAAAATTCTAAGCGAGAAAAAGTCTCCTACAACCATACTAAACCCAAAACGATGAGATAATGACTCAAGATTGTGCTTTGTTCATGAGGAGACAAAGGCATTTGCCAACAGAGGAATAGATATTTTCCCCATTCTTTTTGTTTTTGTTTTTGTCTTTTCATGTTATAGAAGCTTGAAAAAAAAAAAATGATTATTATCGTAGGAAACAAGTTTCGCGGGTAAGAAAACTAGTTCTAGAGAGAAAGGAACATTCCTATGCTCAATTCAAGGAAGAAAGTTTAGAATCATTTTTCGTTCTCAATTTTAATCTGAATGTGTCTCGATTGATGTCTTATGTCGGAGGAAGCTACAATGAGGATTTATGGATAAGTTGGGGAAGTTGTATCGGTCGTCTCTAGTAAATAAGCTATTCCTAAGAAATATGTTGTATAACTTTGAGGATGATAGATGGAGACTGGGTGAAAGAGCATCTGAGCATAGCCTTCAATATTGTGGCAAGTTAGTTAGTATCTGTTGAGATTAAAATTTAATAAGAAGATAAGTGTATTAGTTTATTGTGATTTGTACCAGACTTGTGAGTTAGTCTAGTTGTGGACATAGGTAATAATACAACTACTAGCGAATTTTGATGAAGTAGGTATCATCCTTGTTGTGAATGAGATGAGATGGAAGAACATGGAAGGACAAAGCACATATGCATTATTTGCAAGAGGGCGATCTAAGTCTAGGGTAGATGTAAATCTCGGAAAGTTTGTAAAGTGTGTTGGAGATGTGGAAAAGAAGGGCACTACAAGAAGTGCTATGAGAAAAATCTCTATGGCTAGGGTTAAACCACAACGAGATGGGAAACAGCTAGCAATCAGCTATAATCTCCAAGAGTATGCTATATGAAACAAATATGCTAGCAAAGGCAGAAGATGAGCCTACCTCATTTAGATGTTCGATGAAGAATACCATTGACACTTGACTCAAAGCAATACACACTTAACTGAGTCCTCAGCAACCAAAGAAGTACAAGCATGTGGTGATAATATGCAATGTTAGCACATTCAATAGCATAATCCATCAATATTCATAACAAATACACCCATGGAATAAAAATTCAAATATTTGCAAGATATTGATTGGATGTGAGAAAGTATTTCTATTAAAATGTAATCAACATAAGTGGTCAGATTACAAACTTTTGTGTCGGCTGGTCGAGACAAACTAAGTTCCTTCGGTACGGGCCTCCATACTTCAATCCTCCACCAAAGGAAATCTCTCATATAAGAGAGACAATAAGGTTCTCAATCAAGTGAGGAAACTTGGGGATGAACAATGTGTTCGGACTTAAAGGACAAGGGGATGCAAACTCAATATGGAAATTGAATAATTTCTCGAGTAACTTTTCTCTCCTCAAAGTTGAATTGTCTCCTCTTTTCCATATGGGTTGGCCATTTGTACATGCTTCAAATTGGGCGGAAGATTCGATTGAGAATGTTTCTAGTATATGGAAGGTCGAGGATCATGGATCTCGTGACTTGAAAATGGAAAAGCTGACACCATTTTTTAATTTTGGGCACAAATCACCGATGTGTACGGTGTAATTAGTGTGACTGCGTATATTCATGTTGTACTATAGGTAGGGCACCTATGGAAAGATAATGTTTTTAGCTCCGGCATTTTGCAAAAGGGACTTCAAGTACATGGGAAATGGAAAAAAGGCCTTTTGTGCAAGTTTTCATGGGGTGAGGAAATATTGCTATAAAAGATGCCCTAATGTGAAGTGGGAGGAGTATGCAATGGAAATACATTATAGGACCCATAAGTGGAGTAATGGGGATCGAGTTGGAAGAACTAGTTGCTCATTACAATCAGTGATGAATTTTCACACATGGATTCCAATATGAATTACAGTGCAAATCCATGTGAAAATATACAAAAGCAGTTGTTCCTTGGCCATGAATAGGCAATACAAAGGTGGCTACATGCCAAAGGCTATCATAGTCATGAACAGGGCTAGTAAAACTAATCTCAAAATCAATCTAAGATATTTTTATACAATGGATTGCAATTTGATCTCCCATGATCATTGAAGTCACATAGATACTTGTCCAATGAAAGGTAGCAACAACTCAGGGACGTTGGGACTATAAATTTATGTGTTCAATTCTTCTACACAATCCTTGAGTGCAAGTCTACATCATGTGAATAAAGGAGTTGAGGTGAACACAATGAGACTTCGTTGATTCTTGGTCATTGGTATCTGGATTAACAAACACGAGATAACCTATTGATAATTAAAGTAGATATCAAGGCACCGAGAAATTCTTACAAGTGTGAATAAAGGATTACAAGTGTGAACACTTGAGAATCCGATCGAGGAGACAATGATGTATTCTGGTGTCGTGTAGAGAACCTTCCATAATATTTACAAGCCTCTAGGTACTCATAGGACTCTAGGTCTCATCTCGGGAATAGATGAGCTGAATTAGATGTGGAAGGAGACCCGTTGAAAGGAGAGAGCATTAGGCATCTCTCATCATTGACATGAGGCATTGTTACAAGGAAAAACTCTCTATGGACGAAATTAAGCCACAGCAGGAGCGGTTATATTTGAAATAAACTTCAATTCCAGCATTATACTATACAAGATAATGTGCAATATAAGGAAAAGGCCTACCTCGATCCAACATTCAATGATGTTCCACCATTGAGCACTTCGATAGATCTTTATACCTGTGACAAGTTCTCAACAAACAAGTAGAGAAAGTATATAGGGGTAATAAAAAAGAGTTAGCACATTAGATATCATTGTTTGGATCATGTTGTCATTGATGCCAATGGACATTGATTGATGTCAAGTGATTGATTGATGTCAAAGAGTTGATTGATTTATGATTGATGCTAATGTATGTATTGTCCTTGATGAGAATGCATAGATGAAGATGGATCAATGAGTTGTCATTGATACATGATGAATGGTCGATGTGGTTCCATTGGTATATGATGCATTGTTGGAAAAATGTATAGATATTGACTCATTATTGTCTTATCATGATTGATAAAGGTGCACAAATGGGATGAACTCCAAAGTAGTCCCTTATGGTGAAAGCCCTCTCGGGGAAAGGCAGCTTTACGGATTGAGTTATCTAGAAGAATGGTTGGAGGAACCCATGCTTGTATGAGGAATAACGATATGAAAGATCAAGAAATTGTTGGTGAAACTATCCTATGAATGGATAGTGCTTGTCATGCCATTTCTAGTGAGGTATGTGGAGCGTCATAATTCCTCACTGTTAGAGAGTTATAGCCATAAGAAGTTGGAGACCACCAGGTTTGGGTAATGGACCCAAAGTTTGTTTCCCGATGGATAATGGTTATGAGTTATGATATATTTTCAAGATAATACTATTCTATATGGATAGTACATGTCATGCCATTTTGTTGGTATATACAATGTCACATAACTCCTCTCACGGTTTGAAGTTATGGCCTTACGAAGAGTTGGAGGACCCTCGGATGTCATCTAGAAGCCCTAAAAGGTCAAAGTAATCAAAGTGGTTTAAGAGATTTTAAAGGTAAATAATAAAGTGAAGTGATGTGTGTGTGCATTCAAAGTGAATTCAAATAAATTATTTCAATAATAATTTTAATGGAGAAATTAGAAGTGGACCCAACCACAAAATAAGGAAGGTGGGGCAAGTGACCTAGAATATGTTTTTAAAGGAAGCTAATTGGAGAGTATAAATGGAGGAACGGCTCTCTCATTTGAAACACGCGAGAATATTGAATATCTATAGATTGTCTGAGATTTACGGATGATATCTTAGCCGAGAAATTAGGAAAGTGAAGAAAGAAGGCCGAGGAAATGCAGGAAGGATAAATTCTTTTGAGAGGTTGCTTTCTATGGTATGTTTATTTCAGGTCATCTCACCATTTGCGTATAAATTGTTTTCCTATAATGATTCAGATCCTGAAATTTCTATTCAAGAGTGAGAAAACATAATCAGAAGTATATTTGGACTCAAAATCAACGTGGTGGATTTATTATTTTTGGAGTTACATCGTTGGAAAATAGGGTTTATTGTGATCTGAAACTAGTCAAATCGGTGTTTAGAATTGCATCATAACTTCTTCATAACGTATCCAAATTAAGTGAGACAAAATTTGTTGGTTGTGGTAAAGGCTTTAATATTCTTTGTAACAGTTTCAGATCATTTTACATTAATTTTTTGATAAGGCACTCTCTACAGGGCGGCTCTAGAATAGCCGGAAATGAGTATGCCATTTTTGCTATAACTCCTTTTAGAGAGAGGTTACAAGTAATTACCATGGAGAATTGAATAAAACACACTGAAGAACATTGTGTATCAGTTTCATATCTTTATACATTCTGAGGTTCAAGTTATGATTACTTCAAGTTAGGGTTGTTCAGCAATCCAAAACTAGGCATGTGGAGACGTACAAAGCGTTTGAAAATGCTAGTTTCTTGTTGTTAAAGTTAATGAAGGTTTATAGAAATATGATCAGAAACACCAGGTCTATTACAGATCTACAAATCATATTTTGATGATAGAAATTGATGAGGGATTTTGATTTGTAGGTACATGTTGGAAGGTACATGGTTGAGAGCGATAGTTGATGAGTTAGCACATACATGAAGTGTATAGTTGATGATGTTGGTACATATTGATGAGTCATGGATTGATGAGTAGTTGACACATGATTGGTACATACTTGGTACAGTTTGGATCCACTTTTTTATGATACAGTTTGATTATAAGTTGGTGCATGGATGATGCACTTGTTAATGAAATACAGGTTGATTTCCTGAGGTTGTGCCATGGTTGATGCACTTGTGTATGACATAGGTTGATTACGAGGTTGGTGCACTGGTTGATACACTTGTTTATGGTACAGGTTGTTACAAGTTGATTACGAGTTGATGCATGGTTGATGCATGGATATGTGTGGGTTTACAACGGTATATCTCACAGTGATAGTGTGATGGTTCCATCATTCTACTTCTACTTGAGGTGGCAGGGCCGGGGCAGGGCCAGTGGTTGTAGCCACCTTCGATTATGTATTGGAGAACATAGGAGGTTGTAGCCTCCCTTACGGTGCTTAGGAAGGAGTGAGGAGTTGGAGCTTCCCTCAGGGTTGCTTGAGAACATAGGGGATTAGCAACCTCCTTTGGTTGTAGCCGGAAGGTATTGGGGAGTTAGAGCTTCCCTCGGGTTGTAGCACGAGAAACTAGGGGTTGGAGCCTCCTTCGATTCTGTTGGAAAACAAAAGTTGGTGCTTCAATGAATGTAATTCCTCAAGACATATAAATGCTTTCTCACGATTTAGGTTTCCACGTAAAATGCTTGGTGTATTGTGTATGTGTATATGATTGTTCATTTGTTCATTGCTTATTTACTCTGCAGTTATTGGATATAATGCTTCATTGATATAACACCCGGATTATATGGTTAAATTGCTCTATTCTTGATTCACCCCCTCTCGGTAATCCAACAATTGGTTTCAAACAAGGTTCCTTCAGAAGCAGTTTAACCAGGAAGGAGATCATGGATTATTAGAATGGAGTAGCAATGTTTAATGGTGAGAATGGTTTTAAGTATGAGATTTGGAAGCGAAGGGCGAGTATTTTTGCATGAACAGGGACATTATATTTGGCCTGTGGTTGTTGCGGGATATGATGGTCCAAAAGGGCAAAGGCTGCAACCAGAAGAAATTGAAGAAGAACCGCAAAAATAGCAATGGATTTCATCTGGAAAGGATTACCTAAATAGGTAGAAAAGGTTGAGTAAAAATGTTCATCAATAAAATAACTTTGGGATAAGTTATGACATATATTCTTCACCCATCGCGGTCCGAGAGAATGCCAAAGAAGATCTGAATCTAAAACAAGAAGAAAAGATGCTCATCATATCCCTAGAGACGGTCAGAAGAGGAAGAGTATGATGAAGCCGAAGTTGATTACAAAGAAATTTGATCAGTGCAATAAAATATCAAAGGAAAGAAAGGCCGGCAAGTCATCCAAGAAAGAATTATTGAAGCAAAAGCAAAGTGTTGAGGTTCTGAAAAGGATCAGCAAATCATCAAGAATTTAAGAACTCAATTAGAAGAGGCGGAAAAATTGAAGAAATCACAGAATATCAAAAGAAATGTTTGGAAGCCAACATAGCGACACAAAAGGAAGATCGCAGAGAAAGAGAAAACATATTGATGGATCATCTGAAGGAAAAAACCAATGATTTAAACCAACTTGGTTTGAATAAGAAGAGAAAAGAATGGAAGAAGAAATAGTGCATTGAAAATCAACTTGAAGAAGCAAAGAGAGCGAAAGAAGTCATGAAGTCTCCAGATAATGAAAGAAGAAGAAGTTGAAGAATCTTGAAGAAGAAGTTGTCACACTAAGAGTTAAGAAATAGAGCTAAAACTCAACAAGAAAGTTGAAGGCAGTATCCACATCGTTGTAGAGAATGAAGAGAAACACTCTACGTTCTTGAGAAAAGAAGAATGAAGAAAATAGAAAGAGTTATCTTGAAGAGTATTACTCAAGGAAGGAATCATGGTCAGCGGAAATCTAGGAAAATATTGAAGATACATCTTCCAGAATACCATCCATGTTCAAACCACAAAAAGCTTCAATCATGATCTTGATCGATCAAAGAAAAAAATTGAAGAATACATACAAAGAAGATCATTCCTCCCGGGTATAATTTATTTTATGGTCATTGTTTTTATTGTACTAACTTTGGACATAAGGTTCGCAGATTGAAGGGATTATAAAGAAATGTTCAAGCGGGCATTGCCTATGTGGTCACATGTAACATTGATGATACAAATGTCATAACTATGAGACACATAGCGTGATTCACCAAGAAGCATGATCGATACTTCCATGAAAGAACAATCTGATGTCAGGATAAGAAAGTATGGATAAGAAAGAAAGCAGGAAGAGCGAGGTGAACAAAATCCCGGTACAGAATTCATAAGATTGACAATAAGCACCATGAAAAGAAAATTCTATAGAAAAAGGAAGATGTTAAGATCTGAAAAGGTTTGGAAAATGCATGAAAGAAAGGAAGGGCGGTAAAATAGGAGCGAGGTTCAAGAGATTGTACCTTGAGACATTGTAGTGAAAGATGAATCCATGGATAGAAAGAAGAAGTCAGAGCTCAAAGAGAAAATAAATCTACCAATGAAAATGATGGTGAATACACATCAGGAGAAGGAATTGTTAAGGCAATTGACTAGAACTCCCAAGTAATATGAATATTGAGCATGGGGAGTCAATCGATGGTATGTGAGACAAGGACCATCATAGAGGCATGCTGAGTTTGAAAGACATATTGAGCAATGGGATTAACATAAAGTATAGTTTACGATAGTCTGATAAATGGTTAGCTTTATGGATGATTTTCAGTAGAGTGCTTGGGCAGTATGGGCCGAGAGATGGATTTGTAAGAAGACTTAGCAGTTACAAAATAGCTATATTGGTATGTAAAGGATATGCACAGTTAGAAGAATGCGACTTTGAAGAGACATTTTCCGCAGGTGCCAGAATGGAAGCAATCGTTTGCTTTTAGCTTATGCATGCTCCAAAAATATTAAAAAGTATATCAGATGGACGTGAAATCAGCTTTTGAATGGGGAACTGAAGAAGAAGTCTACATTGAACAACTTGAAGTATTAGGTTATTGAGAGGAACCACAGACTATACATTGTAAATTAAAGAAGGTCTTTAATGGTCTAAAACATGCTCCTATAACATGGCCTCCTCTTGGATAAATATCAAATGGGAGTTGAAAAAGGAATGTGCATACAACAACTTCTACATTAAGGTAAGTCAAAGTAATATTTATTAATTGAAGTTTTATGTTGATGATATTATTTTGGTAGTGATGATGACAGGTTAAGCGAGAATTTTGCAAAAGACATGCACGGAAGTGAATTTGTCATTACTTGGGAACTATCCTTCTTTTCACGGAACTTGGATAAGTCAAAACAGCGAAAGGAATCACATGTATTAGCGATAAAGAGGATCTTCAGAGATATCTCAAAAGACGAAGTTTGGATTATGGTATCCAAAGGAAAAGATCTATCACTTATGGCCTCTGAGATCTTGATTGGGCGGGTAGTATTGATGTGAAATGAAACACCCGGTGGAGGCGTTCTACTGGAAGTGAGTGTTTGGTATCATGGCTAAGCAATAAACAATCATAAATATCTCTATCTACAACCCAAAGTGCAGAGTATTGCAGCAGCGACATGTTGTACACAGGTTCTTTGGATGAAAACAAACTTTGGCGGATATACGGGTTGAGTATGATGAGCTATTCCAATATATTGTATTGATAATACAGTGCCATCGGTATCTCAAAAAACCCGGTGATGCACTCCCAAGACTAAGCACATTCAATCAAGTATCACCTTCTACAAGAGCAGGTTCTGAAAAGAGCTGCTCCCGAGTTGAGTATGTGGGCACAAAAGAACAAATGGCGGACATCTTTACAAAACCACTTCCATGGGAAGCCTTTATATCTTAAGCCAAAAGACTTGGAGTTATTTATACTCAAAAATGAATACTTTTGAATGCTTATCTTATATGCTTAGATGTACGAGGAAGCACCATAAGAGGATAGTCTTCGGGGGAGCAACCCAGGATGGAAAAATACCTTTTAATAAGATTGAAGGGGAGAATTTATTAGATCTGAGAGGGGCCGAGAGGCATGGTTCAGTGGATCAGATTTATCGAGATCACGGAAGGGCGAGCATGGTTTGAGAGGAGCATGGCTGATATGATTTGGTGTTACATCAGTGATATCCCTTGTTCAAGGGAGATATTATTCAAAGGAACATCAAAGACATTCAGACAGGAGGCGGCCCAAGAGGAAATAACCTTTGCCATTGATGTCAAAGGGAGAATGAAATCATTGATGTGTTTGATGTCTATTAATGGGAGAAGATTGATGTGGAGAGAATAGTCCGCATTGACTATTGATGTAGAACATGATATATCTACATGTTGACATCAATATTGTGTAATTGGTGTTAACATCAAATGTTGAGTATCCATCCCGATGATAAAGGGAGATTGTTGGATCATGTTATCCATTGATGCAATGGGTTTGATTGATTATCAAGTGATTGATTGATGTCAAAAGAAGTTGAATTGATTGATGATTGATGTAATATAATATATTGTCCTTGATGAGAATGCATAGATGAAGATGGATCAATGAGTTGTCATTGATACATGATGAAGCTGGTTCGATAATGGTTGATTGTTATGATGCATTGTTGGAAAAATGTATAGATGACTCATTATTATGCTTATCATTATTGATAAGGTGTACAAATAAGATGAACTCTAAAATGAGGTCCCCTTATGGTGAAAGCCCTCTGTAGGAAAGGCGCTTCACGGATTGAGTTATACTAGAAGATGGTTGGAGGACCCTTGCTTGTATGAGGAACTTAGCAGATGAAGATCAAAGAAATTGTTGGTAGAAAGCTATCATAGATGGATAGTGCTTGTCATGCCATTTACGGGTGGTATGTGGAGCGTCACATAATTCCTCCGCGGTTAGAAGTTATGGCCATGAGAAGTTGGAGACCCACGAGGTTTTGGAAAAGTATGGACCCAGAGATTTGTTTGATGGATGTGTTGGAGTTATGATATATATTTTCAGATAATACTATTCTATATGAACAAGTACATGTCATGCCATTCTGTTGGTATGTATAATGTCACACAAATCCTCACTTGGTTTGAGAGTTGTATGGCCTTACAGTTGGAGAGACCCTCGAGATGTCATCTAGAAGCCCCAAAAGGTCAAAGAAGTAATCAAAAGTGGTTAAAGAGATTTCAAAAGGTAAATAATAAAAGTGAAGTGATGAGTGTATAATTCCAAAGTGAATTCAAAATAAGTATTTCAATAATAATTTTAATGGAGAAATTAAGTGGACCCAACCTAAAATAAGGAAAATTAGGGGCCAAGTGACCTGGAATATGTTTTTTAAGGAAGCTACTTGGAAGTATAAATAAAGAGGCAAGGCTCTCTCATTTTGAAATACCTTGAGCATATTGAATATCTATGTGTCTGAGATTCTGCGGATGATATCTTAGCCGAAATTATGGGGAAAGTGAAGAAAAGAAGGCCCGAGGAAATGCAAGGAAGGATAAATTGAAGGTGCTTTCTATGGTATGTTATTTTCAGGTCATCTCACCATTTTAAGCTATAACTTGTTTTTCTATAATTATTCAGATTACAAATTTCTATGCGATGAGAAAACGTATTCAAGTATCTATGGTTCAAAAATAATCTTGTGGGTCGTTATATTTTTGGAGTTACACCCGTTGAAAAATAGGGTTTGTGGCAGATCCCTTTGAAACTAGTCATCCCAGTGTTTACCCCAGGTAAAACGTCATACCTTATTCATAACATATCCAAATTGATTGAGACCAAATGTGTCCAGTAGGTTAAAAGGCTTTAGTATTATGTGTAGCAGTTTTCAGATAATTTCATTGAGATATTTTGTGGGGCACTCTCTGAGGCACGCTCTCTCTCTAGAATAAGCCCGAATTGACCAAGGTATGCCATTTTGCTATAATTCCTTTTGGTTCCAAGTGGTTCCACATGGAGGAATTGCATAAAACATCTTGAAGAACATTATTATTATCGGTTTGAGGATCTTTATACATTATGAGTTCAAAGTTATGATTACTTCCAGAAGTTAGGGTTGTTGACTAATCAAAACTGTGAAGCAGTGAAGAGGACTAAAGCGTTTGAAGAAAATGCTGGTTTCTTGTTGTTAAAGTTAATGAAGTTTTATAGAAATATGATCAGAACACATCGAGGTCTTTTTTAGAGCTACAAATCATATTTGATGATGAAATTGATGAGGGCTTTTGGTTTGAGGTACATGTTGAGTACATGGTTGAGGCGATAGTTGATAGGTTGGCACATACATGGAAGTGTATAGTTGATGATGTTGGTACATATTGATGAGTCATAGTTGATGAGCTTAGTTGACACATGATTGGTACATACTACTTGGGCACATAGTTGGATGCATTTTTTTATGGTAACCGAGGTTGATTCTGAGGTTGGTGCATGGTTGATGCACTTGTTTATGTCTGAGTTGATTACGGGTTGGTGCATGGTTGATGCACTTGTTTATGAATACGGGTTGATTACAAGTTGGTGCATGGTTGATGCATTTGTTTATAAGTACGGGTTGATTACAGGTTGATGCATGGTTGATGCATGGTTCATATTATTAGTCTGAGTTTACAACAGTATATATCTCATAGTGATAGTGTGGCAGTGGTTCCATCATTCTACTTCTACTTGAGGGTGTGAGAGCGGGGGCAAGGGCAGTGGTTGTAGCCACCTTCAGGTTTAATATTTGGAGAACATAGGAGGTTTAACAACCTCCTTACAGTTTGTAACAGAGAGAATTGGGGGAGTTGGAGCTTCCCCTCGGGTTGTAACTTGCTTGAGAACATGAAGTTGTAGCCTCCTTATGCAGTTTGTGTAGCGAGAATTGGGGAGTTGAGCTTCCTTCAGGTTGTAGCTGAGAAACTAGAGGGTTGGAGCCTCCTTCGGTTAAATTTGGAAAACAAAGGAAGTTGGTCTTCAATGAATGTAATTCTTCAAGACATATAAGAAAAGCATTACGTGGTTTCTCCGTTCAGGTTTCCACGTAAAACAACTGGTGTATTGTGTATGTGTATGATTGTTCATTTGTTCATTGCTTATTCTGTACGATTATTGGATAAATTAGCTTCATTGATATAACACTTGGATTATATGGTTAAATCTAAGCTCTATTGATTCTACTTACCCCTCTCGGTAATCCAACAATCATAATCCATTAATAAACATTGCAAACATGCACATTTATAATAATCATATATTTACCTGATACCAATAGGACATGAAAGAATTATTTCTATTAATAAATGATCGATTAGAAGTGACAACATTATAGACTTCCATGTCGTCACGGTTGAAAACAAGAAACCAACTTCCTTCCTAGGCCTCCACCACGTCAATCCTCCACCAAGGCAAGCTCATAGAAAAGAGACAATGAGGTTCTCAACCAATAGGAAGAGCTTGGAGGTTGAACACTATGTTCGAGACTTGAGGGACAAAGGGATGCAAATAATATGAAGTAATTTCTCCAGAATAACTTTTCTCTTAAAGTTGAATGCTTTCTCCTTTTTGCCATAGCTCACGGTGTGATTTACATAGCCTTCAAATGCAACTAAATGGCCCGACTCGGAGATGTTTCAGAATATGGAAAGCCAAGTTAAGAGATCTCTTGATAAAAGCTGATGACATGGAAACACGACTTTTAATTTTGATTTTACTACGGAACAAATATCGATGTGCATGGGATGTATTAGGTAGCATAGCGTGCATGTTGTATAGTAGATAGGATGGTGTGTATATGTGGAAAATATGTATTTTTAACTTTGGATTCATCAAAAAAGGGATGACAAGTTTGCATAGAAATGGAAAAGGCCCTTTGTGAAAGATAGCAATGGTGAAGACAAATCTTGCTATAACAGATGCCCTAATGTGTGAGTGGAGGAGTATCTGCAATGGCGAAATACATTATAAATAACCAAGGAGTGGAGTGGTAGAGAAACAGTTAGACAAACTCAATTTCTCATTACATATGTCTTGATTTTGCATACATGGCTTCCAAGAACACAATGCAAGATCTACATGTGAAAATATACCAAATAAGTGTTTGGCCATGAATAGGAAAATACAAAATGTGGTTACATGCCAAAAGTTGTCATAGTCACGAACAAGGCCCAGTGAAACCGGTCTCAAAACCAATCTAAAGATATCACGGCGTATACCATGGTACAATCTAATCTCCATGATCCTTGAAGTCATAGTCTTTGAGTATGATGAAAGGAAGAAACAACTTCGGGAAAGTTCGCGACCACATAGTGATGATCTTGAGTCTTCTACACTATCCAGCCAAAGGGTGCAAGTCTTCCATCATGTGAATAAAGGCCCGATGTCGAACGATGAGACATTGTTTGATTATCAATCATTGAGGTATGCTATTAAAAAATGCGAAATAGTGTACCAATAATGAAAGTAGTATCAAGGCACCAAGTACATTCCTACAGGTGTGAATAAAGGATTCGGTGCTTAGAACATGAGGAATCCATCGATAAGGAGACAGTGATGTATTCCCATATGTCAATGGTGAGAAATCCTGCCACTAATACAGCCTCCAAGGTACTCATAAAACTCTAGGTCACATATCCATATTAAATGAGTTGAAGTCGATGGAAAGAGACCCACTAAAAGGAGAGCATTAAGGCATGTCTCATCAATGGCATGAGGAACAAAGCAGGAGCCATAATTTCGTGGAGTGGACGAAGAACATGTTCACGAACCAACGACCTAATGCATCTTTCATTGTGTACCAAATGCTAGTGGTACACAAAAGGAACCCTCTGAATAGCAGCCAATGATGAAAACTGCTGACAAAGGTGAGGAAACCACCAATAAGGCTAATGGCATCAAGACACTGCATGAATCCCAAAATGTGAATATATGTATTGTCTCGTCAAACCTGAAACCACCTAGTCAGCAACCAATGATGAAATGTCGATTGTTGGGTTCAAGGTGACCTACCAATGATAAAGTAGGGCCAGGGTGCATCAAAAGACCAAAGTATCCTTAATGATTCTAAAGACAAACTAAGAATTGACATGGCTGACATGCAAAGTCAATATTTCTGAGTGGCTGACACAGGTTGATAAATTCATTTTGAACAAGAGCATGAGACATATATGGTAGACTCCGGCAGCATGGACCCAATGATATAACTATCAGATATAGGAGGCATTGATAATGTTCTCTATAGGGGACTGGAAGAGTAACCAGTCAGTAGAAAACTCTGTAACGAGATCATCTTCCTAAGACCACGCTAAACCCAAAATTTTGATGACACAAGGACACAATAACTTTGTTCTCTGTCCAAAGGCGACACAACTACCACCAAATATAATATAGTACTCCTTCCACCCATCTTTTTTGTTTTTCACCAACAAATGAATGCTATGATACGAAGGAGGAAACAAGTGTCACAAGTAAAACTAGTTCCAAGGAGTGGAACATGCCTATGCTCAATGCAAAGAAATGCATGGGAGATGGACACTCGAGGTGATGTTTCCTCCAGGGGTATAGGGTGTCAAATTGCGAAAGGATATAAACAAAGGCGTTGCTTGGTTGAGGATGAAAAAAGATTGTTTAGGCAGCAGTTTATAATGCAAAGTGAGAACCGACTAAAGGCTCAATACTACAAGTGAGGGCATGAGATGCAATCACAACTTAACACCAAAAAAATGTTTTTTTTTTTATGTCTTTTAGTCTATTTGGTGTGAAAAGGGATAAAATTGTACCAAATCTGACGTCTTTCAAATCCAATTTACCAGTGTGAAAAAGAAAAGTTCGCTCAACAATCTTTTCTATTTTTTGGTAACGAAAGTCGAAAAAGAGCTTAACTAGTCAATACTACAAGTGAGGGCATGAGATGCAATCACAACTTAACACCAAAAAAATGTTTTTTTTATGTCTTTTAGTCTATTTGGTGTGAAAAAGGTGTAAAATTGTGCCAAATCGACGTCTTTTCAAATCCAATTTACCAGTGTGAAAAAGAAAAGTTCGCTCAACAATCTTTTCTATTTTTGGTAACGAGTCGAAAAAGAGCTTAACTAAGAATCGTGACCTTTCAAATCCAATTTAACGAGTGTGAAAGGGACAAATCACTCTGAAATCTTTTTGGTTTTTTAGACAAGTCAGAAAATATCTTAACTAAGACTCATTTATGATGTTCTAATCAGCATGTAAAGGGGGAGGCCAAGGCTCTCGTCCCGATCTTCTACGGAAAGTTAGTATCTTATGGATAGCTGACAAAATCTTGGGGAAACCCAAATCTCTCCATGTCGAGGAGGAGAAAGTGATAACGGAGTATACAGTCTCCGTGATAGTTCAAATAATGTCTCTTATTGTAAAAGACATAGGTGGGGGTATGGGATACCCCATCAGGTTGTCCCAATCGAAGGGAACCTCATCAAGAATTGGAGGAAGAGCACTCAGGGGAAGAATAAATCTCTCTCGTTCAGAAGGGGAAGGGCCTGGAATATTGATGACATGAATGAAAAGAGCATCAATCTTTTCAAGTAGAGTAGGATTGACCAGAGATTGCACTGGTGTGGCCACTTATTCAATCATAGGTTGAAGAGGATGCATAGTAAAAGGGACAAGAGATTCTTCACCCTCAACAAAGGGGGTGAGATCAGGAGGGGGTCGCGGTGGTGAAACCACTAAGATGATCAAAGGAGAGATGGTGTGAGGAGAAACTAGGGATGCCTCAAAATCTGAAGGGATCTTGGGTGAGCCCCACTCTTCTGGTATCTCGGTAGTAGCCGGAAACAAGCGAGTAAGGTGGCTTCCTTCACAAGTCTTGCAAAGGAAATTAGGCTTATGCTTGAGACGTCTAGGCTTCTCGATGCTCCCAACATCATCCAAAACAGTTGGTGACATGCTCTCGACGTGACTAGAAGGGGTAAGAGAGTCTTATCCTATATGATGAATAGAGGTTGGAGACATGACGTGGCTATGATTCGGAGTAAAAAGGATGGTGCCCCCAACATAATTGGTTGAGGTTGGGTGTGAGTTGTTGGCATAATTTGTAGAAAATGTCGACCCGTCTCTGACATGATTGGCAGAGGTTGGTGATGAAGCCCCAGTGTGACTAACAGTGACTAGGCTAGCGATATATTGCGGCATTTGATTCCAAGGTTTGGGGAAATATTGGTTCTGAAACATTGTGGGCCAAAAAGGATCTCTGTGTACCCCCTGTCCCTGCCCAGAAAAGTGGTGGGTTACTCCAAAATGGTCCGAAGAGGTTTGGGCGGGCATCGTCACTAAGGTCTGCGAAGAGACCGAGGTAGGATAAGAATTATTCGAGTGAGGATATATGTTTCCCCCTTGTGAAGGGGTCCCATAAAGAGGGTATCCCGAATCGTAAAATTGATTCTCCCCATATTAAATACTTGGGGGTACTTGAGGACCTATCATAGAAAAATTGTTCAAAGGAACCGACATGGAAGACGAAAGGTACATGGGTGGGCTGTAATAAGTGGAATAAGCACCAATCTGAGCACTGGCTCCTGAAAGATCATAGCTAGTATTGGATCCATAAGGGGGAAGGTTCCATCCTCCCATGGGGACACGAATAATATCAAATGAAGAAGTAAGCATCGGAGCCATGGTTCCCCCGGATCCAATGCTAGGATTCATATACATGGCCCAGGGAGAGTGACGCAGACCCCCTGCCCTCGGGCCGAGATCCACTCAGGATCTTCACTAAAACCAGGCCAAGGGTTAATCAAACCCTTTGTTTGAGCCACAAAGGACTTCAAGTTTCACGAGTTGGAGAGGCTCGATATATCCCCACAACTCTTAACAAATTTTGAAATGTGAATTGTCAATGAGGGTTGACTGCTCCAATGCACACCACCTGTTGCCACTAAATTCGGCTTTTCGGGACTTGAGTGAACGACCCAACAATCGTTCCTCTTGCCTTATGATTCCCCAAATTTCGAAATGTCAGAATGTCGAAATGGGCTCAACGTCCCATGGAATGTGTGATCTATGGCCTTTCGGGACTCTACATAACGGGAGTTCACGATTCTCGATCCCAACTCACTTGCTGCACCAATTCCTGAATTTCTGAAATATCGACCATTTTTCAGGATTTCATGTACCGGGGGTTTGAAACTCTCGGTTCCAAAAATCACTTGTCTCCTCTACTTCCCGGGCCCCAAAATGTCGAAATTTTGGGATTCTATTCCAAAGACACTTCGCATTTCGCAACTTCGGGGTTTTTCAATGCAAAGTGCCCCGGCTTCTTGTCATTAGGGGTTCCGAAATGATGAACCCCGAAATACCAAAATTTCACCCTTAGCAATCCTTTTTGCGATTCGGGTTTTAGAGTGACCAAGGATTTTGGTTTGCACTCTAAACCTACGGATCCCAAATTTCTGAAATGGTCTGATGGCTCGAACTGATCATGATCAACAGTCCGCATTGATTCCTGCTATCAGGGTGGTGGATTCATCCAACTCCTAACCACCTTACATCTCCTTTGGATCCTACGGTCCTCTTGACTTCGTGAGTTCTGCTCGGAGAATTCTGACCACCATATGCACTCCTCAATGACCCCTGTCCAAACGAATCGGTGTTCTCCCTCCTGAACTTAACTTCTACGAGATGATTTCAATCTCTACCTCCCTTTGAACACTTCAAAGGTGTTATCCTTCCTAATATTTCACTTGTAAACTCAAGCTTCCCAAAAGGATCCCTGCTCACACTCCTTGCAGCAAACTTTCAAATAACCTCTAGTTATTTGAGTCTCTAACCCTGTGCACTCTTAGCAACAGTGGTCCTTTGAATCTTCCTTCTGGATTTATAAAATCCAAGACTTCAATTGGCTTGTGCACACCTTGCACCACTCTATGCTTCACCTGCACTTCTACTAATATGAGAACAATGGTATCTCTCATGAGCTTTCTGAGATAAAACTCAGACCCTCGTCAATGCACACCTTGTAGACGTTCGCTACACTCCTTGAAGGAATTCTCAGGAAGAGAAATAATTGAAACTCATTATTCTCCTCTTTCATACTTCATACATTCATCATGAAATCACACATAACACAGCATTGAAACAAATGCATAACAGAGAAACAAATCAAATGTAAACATACCATTCAACAAATGTAAACAATAAGCATCACAACACCATGAAAACTGATTTGAAGCTTCATATATTAACTCAAGTTCTCATGTACATGGGTTCTTCTCTACATCTCTTTGCTATAGTTCTACATCTTATGAATTCTTAATGATCATCCCAAAGTTACAATGATACAAGGGTGAGGGTGTCTATATCTGTTTTCCCTCCTATATTTCTAAACTGCCTAATCTATTAAATTAAATCTACCTACTTTCATTCATTATGCATAAATGCCTTTACATACTACAGATGAGAGAAACACTCAATATCTGTTTACAACATCTAGACATAAGTGTAAGTACGCTTCCCTTAGCTATTACATTAATGTCCATTCATTATTCTCAAAACACTTCAAAATGTGTGCTGGTTCTTTTCGAGTTGTCTCCCACTTTTACGTTGCTTGCTTGGTTGGTTGCTTACGATGCTCCTGCATCATACTCCCTCGCTTGAAAATTTTCATGAACTCTTGTTCATGAGCTCTTGCACGATCTGCCCATGCCTATGAATTTTTTCTTCATCCTCCCAACTGGCATCTTCAACTGGATGTCCCTTCCATTTAACCAAGTATTCAAAATACTCTTTCCTCCTGGTCTTTTTTCTAATCCTTTTGTCAATTATTCCTTCCATCTGTGGCTCTACAACTACAGGCATTTGTTTTGTCCATTGAATTTCTTTCTATTCCTCCTCTGCTCCAGCTTCTTCAGCTTTGTAAGGGTACAAATCTGCAACATTGAATATCGGTGAGATTCTGACCCCATCGGGTAATTCAATCTCATATGTGTTTTCCCCAAATTTCCCTATGACCTTGCACAGTCCAATATTTTTCATCTTCAGCTTGTTATACGTTCCCCTTGGGAACCTCTCCTTCCTCAGATTTGCAAGAATTAGATCACCAACTTCAAATTTAATTTCTCGCCTGTGTTGATCTGCTCTTTGCTTGTATTCTTGACTTGAACTCTGTAATGGCTCCTTAATTTGGTTGTGAATCTCCTTCATTCCTTCTGCAAAGTCCTCTGCACTAGCACTCCTAAATTCATTTTGTTCTGAATCTTTCAATTCAGAAACTCCCCTTGGTTGCATTCCATATACAATCTGGAATGGACTCTGCTTTGTGCTTCTATTGAGTGAATCATTGTAAGTGAATTCTGCCTGTGGCAGAATGTGATCCCATTGACTATGATGTTCAGTCACTAAGCTTCTTAACAAATCTTCCAAGCTCTTATTCACAGCCTCTGT
>SNQJ01S0123560.1:26731-38329 GCA_010110895.2 Picea sitchensis
GCATGGACTCAATCTTTCTTGAATCAATCCTTTGTCCATTAAGTCCTGGACCTATCTCTTAACTTCTTCATTTTCCTGCAGTGTCAATCGATATGTTTCTTTGTTTGAAAAACTGGCTCCAGGTATAAGATCGATATGATGGCTTATACTCCTGATAGGTGGCAACGAACAAGGTAGTTCGTACACTACTATATCAGCAAACTCTCCCAGCAACTCCTAGATTCCTTCTGGTAAATCATCTATCCTTGTACTAGTCAAAACAATTTTGGGATTCCTAACCACAATAAATTGTGTGTCTTCCTTCTTCTTAACCTCATCAAGGAGTTCCTTCCCACTCATGAGAAGTACAGTGTTTCTCATTTCTATTTTCACCTCTTTATCCTTAATTGGCAAAAAAATGTGAGTCCTACCATTTTTCTCCAAGGTGTATGTGTTCTTTCTCCCATCATGAATTATGTTTCTGTCATATTTCCATGGTCTACCCAGCAATAGATGACAAACATTCATGGGAATGACATCACATAATATTTCATCTTTATATCCTCCTATTTCAAATTCAACTAAACATTGTTTAGTGACATTTACCTGATGTCCTTTTTGTAGCCACAAAACTATGTATGGGCTTGGATGTGCAATAGTCTCCAGCTCCAACTTTTCTACCATCTCTATAGATAGGATATTGTTTGTGCTACCACTGTCCACTATGACCTTGCATACCCTATGATTAGTTTTGCAAGCAGTCTGAAATAGACTATTTCTTTGGGCTGGGTTCTCCGCTTCCTTCTCCAGCTTCAAGAGAACTTTCCTCATCATCAAAGATCTTCTGCCTTCAGCGTCTTCTGCATCAACATTCCATCCTTGAGCTTTGGCAATGTGAGTTTCAACACCATCTTTCTTCCTATCTGGACACTCATAGGATTTATGTCCAATTTTTCCACAGACAAAGCATTTCACTTCACCTCCTCTACCTCTTCCTCTTCCTCTTCCTCTGGCTCGAGTAAAAGTATTTCTATTAGCATATTTCCTTCCCTATGAGCTTCCTCCTCTCTCAGGTTGAGTTTGAGGTTTCTTTTCCTCTTCTTTAGGTTTCTAAGTTCTGCCCTGGGAAATTGTCTTGCCTTTGGCTTGACTTCTACCTTGGCCTCTTTGACCTTGCTTCTGGATCATCTTCTCTTCAGCTTTCAGAGCCATCTAATAAGAATCTTCCATGGTATGAATGGTCATCATGCTCATCTCATCTTGAATGTCATATCGTAGACCATTCATGTACCTGAAAACTTTTTCATCATCACTTTCCCGATGACCTGCCCTGATGTTTATCCTGTAGAATTATTCAATGTATTCTTTCACTGACATCAGCTTCTGTCTCAAATTCTGCATCCTCTGAAATAGAGTGATTTGATAATCCTTAGGTATAAATTTGGCTTTCATCTTTGCAACCATTTTATCCCAACTTTTGATTTTCTACTTTCCCTTGCAGCGTTCTTCAGCCTGAAGTTCATCCCACCACAATGTTGCATGCCCTTTAAGTCTAGTAATGGCATGTTTGACTTTCTTATCTTCCTCGACATCCTCATAGTTGAATTATTTGTCTAGAGCTCTAATCCAGTCTAGAATTTCTTCAACATCCAAGTTTCCTTCGTACACCGAAATGTCCATTTTTTCTCTAGCACCTATCCTTGCAACAACCCTGAATAGACATTCATCTGCAACATCTTCGACTGCAACTTCTTTGTTTCCAGCTTCACTTTCACTTTCAGCCTTGTTGATATCTCCAGCGTCAACTGTGTGCCTCTGTGTTATCTCCATAGCATCAAGCCTGGCACATAACTCATGCATGTTTCTTTCCACTCCTGGATCAGGTAATTGCCTGTCTCTTCTTCTTGGTGGCATGGCTGAAATTTTTTTCTCTTTTCTTTCTACTACAGAAAGAAAAGAATTTGTTTTGTGCTCTGATACCACACTGATGCAGACCCCCTACCCTCGGGCCGAGATCCACACAGGATCCTCACTAAAACCACGCCAAGGGTTAATCAAACCCTTTGTTTGAGCCACAAAGGACTTCAGGTTTCGGGAGTTGGAGAGTCCCGATATATCCCCACAACTCTTAACAAATGCCAAAATGTGAATTGTCAACGAGGGTTGACTGCTCCAATGCACAACACCTGTTGCCACTAAATTCATCTTTTTGGGACTTGAGTGAACGACCCAACAATCGTTCCTCTTTCCTTATGATTCCCCGAATTCCAAAATGTCGGAATGCTGAAATGGGCTCAATGTCCCATGGAATGCACGATCGATGGACTTTCGGGACTCTATGTATCGAGAGTTCGCAATTCTCGATCTCAACTCACTTGCCGCACTAATTCCCAAATTTTCGAAATAATGACCCTTTTTTGGGATTTCGTGTATTGGGGGTTTGAAACTCTCGGTTCCAAAAATCACTTGTCTCCTCTACTTCCCAGGCCCCGAAATGTCGAAATGTCGGGATTTTATTTCAAAGACACTTCGCATTTCGCGACTTCGGGGTTTTTAAATGCAAAGCATCCTGGCTCCTTGTCATCAGGGGTTCTGAAATGATGAACCCTGAAATACCGAAATTTAACCCTTAGAAATCCTTTTTGCGATTCGGGTTTTAGAGTGACCAAGGATGTTGGTCTGCACTCCGAACTTACAGATCCTGAATTTCTAAAATGATTTGATGGCTCAAACTGATCATGATCAATGGTCCGCGTTGATTCCTCCTATCAAGGTGGTGGATTCATCCAACTCCTAACCACCTTACAACTCCTCTGGATCCTACGGTCCTTGTGACTTCGCGAGTTCTCCTCGGAGAATTTTGACCACCAGATGCACTCCTCAATGACCCTTTGAACACTTCAAAAGTGTTATCCTTCCTGAGCTTTCACTTGTAAACTCAAGCTTCCCAAAAGGATCCCTTCTCGAACTCCTTGCGGAAAATATTCAAATAAACTCTGGTTATTTGAGTCTCCAACCCCGTGCACTCTTTGCAACAGTGGTCCTCTCAATCTTCCTTATGGATTTATAAAATCCAAGGCTTCAATTGGCATGCACACACCTTGCACAGATCTATACTTCACCTACACTTCCGCTGATATGAGAACAACGGTATCTCTCCTGAGCTTTCTGAGATAAAACTCAGACCCTCGTCAACGCACACCTTGCAGACGTTCATTACACTCCTTGCAGTAATTATCAGGAAGAGAAACAATTGAAACTCATTCTTCTCCTCTCTCAGACTTCATACATTCACCATGAAATCACACATAACACATCATTGAAACAAATGCATAACAGAGAAACAAATCAACTGTAAACATACCATTCAACAAATGTAAACAGTAAGCATCACAACACCATGAAAATTGAGTCAAAGCTTCATATATTAACTCAAGTGCTCATGTACATGGGTTCTTCTCTACAGCTCTCTACTATAGCTCTACAGCTTATGAATTCTGAATGATCATCCCAAAATTACAATGATACAAGGGTGAGGGTGTCTATATCCGTTTTCCCTCCTATATTTCTAAACTATCTAATCTATTAAATTAAATCTACCTACTTTCATTCATTACGCATAAATGCCTTTACATACTACAGATGAGAGAAACGCTCAAGATCTGTTTACAACATCTAGACATAAGTGTGAGTACGCTTCCCTTAGCTATTACATTAATGTCCATTCATTATTCTCAAAACACTTCAAAATGTGCGCTGGTGCTTTTCCAGATGTCTCCCTCTTTTACATTGCTTTCTTGGCTGGCTGCTTACGATTCTCCTGCATCAGAGAGGATTGCACAGGGGAAGGAATATCAATAGAAAAATGACTAGAGACCCAAGGTGTGGACAAAGCGTTGTAGTTCTGCATACCATTGTAAAAAACGGAAGGGTTCGTCCCCATGAAATGAGCAGGCATCATGGGGTGGGTAGCAGTGAATAAGGGAGCAAAAGAAACTCCAATGTCCATGATGGTGAAACCCAAAATAGACTCCTAATGCCAACTAGTAGTCAAAAATCATACCAAAAATTCAAATGGCCAATATGCATGCAAACGGGCTAAAGTGGTTGAGTGGCCTCCCTCGCTAAAGAAGGTATGCCTCATCCAAGAGGGACTTGAGACTACCCACTAAAGTTTGGAGGTAAAAAAATCAGTTATAGGGGCCCTTCGGGGCTTAACAACTAGTCGGTTAGATCCCCCTAGAGAGGTAATCCTCCATAAAGGTTGTGTGTTGTTGATCTAGGAGGCTCCCCAGGCTCAGAAAATGCTCAAAAATCAAAGTTATCGGAATTGAGTGAAACCAATTCCATTATGACTGGATCGTCGCACTGATTTTGTCCATATATTTACTTTCTCAAACGGGCGTTGTATGTGAGAGTTATCACACTCTGACCGTTTTCTCAAATAGCTAAAAAGTCAAAGGGTCAACTGGAAAAAAAGTCAATGCGGACGTCATCATGACATCACCAAAGAAAAACTCATGATGCTGACATGGCAGAGACAAGTGGCAAAATTTGATTGGGCAGATGATGCAGACTTGGACCAATGGCTGAGTGACACTTGTCAATATTCGAGCAAATGTGGTAGTGCCATGTGGCCCAAGCATGGGTAGCCATGTGGCACCCAGTCATCAAATGTGTGCAAAGTTAAAAAAAAAATGTGGGCTTCATGAGAATGGAACCCGCGACCTATGGCCAAGCCTAAGCACCTTAAGGAAATCCCTTTTACCAATGCGCCCCATGTGTTGCTTATTATATATTACCCACAATATAATATTTAAAATGAAATATATTATAAGGTGGAAAAAAGGGGGTTGGGGATAAGCCCCATCCCATGGTTACATGTGCCACAAAACCACCGGTTAGAAAGAAAAGGGGCGTAGGTGCCTAGCGCGGGGGGTTTAAACTGTGGACCAACGGTCCCATGCCATGCGCCCAAAAATCAGGGGCTAGCACAATTTAAGGGGCCATCGCTTAGCCCTTTGGGCTAGTGCTTGGCCAATTTTAGATTGCATATGACCATTATAGGGGGCCTGCGCCTATTCCAAAGGGGCTTAACCATATATTATGGTTTAAAAGTGGTTTTTAACCCTGTTATGTAATTTTTAATTATTTTTCCTGATATTATGACCAGAAAGTGGTTTTTTTAGGATATCTTGGCCATTTGGAAGTGGATTTGATCCCAGAAAGAGACCATATTCGTAGGGGAAGTTGGGGTTCCTCATCTGAGCCTGAAAACTATAAAAACAGGGTTTTTGAAGCTTGGAGAACAAATTTTGATGCAGGGATTTGAAGGAGTAGCTTGTAATTTTTTTCCTTTTCTCATGATTTGAGAGGCATGTTTGCCATGTTTTTGAGAGGAGTTTGATGATGCATGTTGAATCTGAGAAAGGAGGTCTTGTACAGCATATCTGAGGCATGTTATGTAACAGCAAAGAGCCTATGTAACAAAACTTTGAGCATTTAAATAACAATAAAGAGGTCCTCCACTTGGAAGCAGGCCCGGAGACATAGCCAACGATTGGTGAACTCCGTTATCAACCTCTTGTCTCTATTTCTCTTTCTGTTTTGCTATTCTATTCTCTTAATTTGCAACATGGATATTAATGGATGATCTCTTTACTCATTGATAAGCATCAAGTAAAAATAGCATTTGATATTCCACAACAAGATAATAAGTTTTATGTATTTCGCATTCTTATCGATCTGATGCATAAAATACATTAAAATAACTTGCAATTTATCAGTAAATCCTTCATTTTTGGATCAGATGTCCGACCCCTATTTGACCCAGGGTACAAGAAGAATAACCCTTGTAAGTAACCCATGATATACCTAAGTCAAGCAACTAATAAACCATTGTATAATCGATGCACAAGCGAGCAGTCATAAGTCTGGATCACCGTATGGGCAAGGTAGAAAATCATGAAACATTGAAAGTACCACCTCTCAAGGAGGTATGGGAACTAGTAAGATCCCCAAATATGAATAAATCCACAGAAATATCTCTGACGTTAGGCGAGTATCCAGGGGTTATCCCTTCAACTAACTTCGTGCGACCTCGTGATTAACTCCGGTGTGTGTGGAGCCTCCTAATATTACCAATTATGCAATGGACTTCTCAACTCCTTGTCTCAGACACATATGTTGATTTAATTTCCTTGGAGAATTTTACTCACAAAAGCCTATTCCAAGGCACTAAATCCTAGACTAGTTTGTACACCCTAAAAAATAAAATTGTGGCCAATCAATTTTACTTTAAAGCATAAATTTTATTGGTTGTGATTACTCAAAAAGGTATGGAAGTGAAACTCATGATGTTATGACTCTGCAAGAAAATAAATATGAATATAATGAAAATTCTATCTTTAACTTTTTCAATGAATGATATGCGTATAAAAACAGTGCAATTTTCAATTTCAACTCTACAATTTCATAAGTAAAATGCAATATTTCACTAAATGCACTAAGCTAACGATAAAGATTCAAAAGACAAAAATGCCAAGCAATGTAAAATGCCTATTTTTTGTATTTTCAATATACTAAAAAAGAAAATTTAGGGACTGATAAGCAATCTGATATATAAAATTCTACTATGTATAAAAGCAATAACTCAAGAAGAATACCAAGCAACCAAGCAAACAACCCAGAGTACAAGGACAAATAAAAAAATGAAAAACAAAGAGAAATACTACACCCAAAAATTCAACTCCAAACAGTTTTCCTGTCGACCTAGAGAATCTCAACAGGCACTATAGAGACCTAAGAAGTCTCAGCAATCATCAAATCCCACCCAGCAGTCACTAAACCAAGAAAACAAGAAAGGGAAAGTGGTATACGTGACTGTTCAGGAGAAAAGTGCGTATATACGCAGCTTGTAGTGAGACAACACGCGTGTATACATGAATTTCAAGGCAAAAGGAGCGTACATGATTTAAAACAAGGCCAGGCAAGGGCAAAAGGCTGAAAACTCAGACCCAAAGTGAACAGAATTTGCCAAGCAATGATATGACAAGAAACAAAAAAGAACAAGAGAAATGCAAGAAGAAAAAGTACTTCAACCCTTAGAAGGAAGATCTATCCCTAGTGGAGTCGCCAATTCTGTTACGAGGGAAAACTCTCTATGGTCAGGGTAAACCACAACAGACAAGTATGACTACAGAAATCAACTCAATTCCAATGTATACTATATAAGCTAATGTGAAAGATAAGGAAGAGGCCTACCTCGATCCAACGTTTGATGATGTTCCATCATTGAGAACTTCGACCCAAAGATTTATACCTACAACAAGATCTCAACAAACAAGCAGAGCAAGTATATAGAGGTAATACAAAAGGGTTAGCACATTAGATAGCATAATCCATTAATAAACATTACAAACATGCCCATGGATAATAATCATATATTTACACGATACTAATAGGATGGGAAAGGAGTATTTCTATTAATAAATGATCAACAGAAGTGACAACATTACAGACTTCCGTGTCGGCACGGTTTGAAACCAAGAAACCAAGTTCCTTCCACCTGGACCTCCACCACTTCAATCCTCCACCAAAGGCAAGCTCATATAAAAGAGACAATGAGGTTCTCTCAATTGTAGGGAAAGAGCTTGGGGGATGAACACTGTGTTCAGAATTGAGGGACAAAGGGATGCAGACTCAATATGAAGTAATTTCTCCAGAGTAACTTTGCTCTTAAAGTTGAATCCTTTCTCCTTTTTTCCATAGCTCGGAATTGTGATTTTATAGCCTTCAAAATGAAACTAAAGAGCCGAGTCAGAACGTTTCCAGTATATGGAAGGCCAAGGATCAAAGATCTCCTATCATGACATGGAAACCCAACTTTATTTTTGTATTTTCTGGCACAAATCCCGATGTACGCGGGATGTAATGGAGCATCCTGCATATACGCATGTTGTATAGTAGATAGGGCGCGTATATGTGGAAAAATATGTATTTTTAGCTCTGGATTCATCAAAAATGTATGACAAATCTACATAGGGAAATGGAAAAAGGCCCTCTATGCAAGATAGCGATGGTGAGGCAAATCTTGCTATAACAGGTACAAAAGGGGGGCTTCATGATTTGGAGGAGATCAAATGAAGAACATGTTCATGAACCGATGACCTTGTGTATATTTCGTGTGTGCTAGGTGCAAGAAGTACATGAAAAAGACCCTCTGAATAGAAGCCAATGAGTAAAATTGCTGACAAAGGTGAGGAAACCACCAATAGGGTTAATGGCATCCAAGACAGTGCACGAATCCCAATGTGTGAATAGATGTCTTGTCATCAAACATAAGGGAAACCACCCAATCAGTGACCAATGATGAAATTTCGATTGTAGGGTTCAAGGTTACCTACCAATGAGGAAAGTAGGACCAAGGTGCTCAAATAGAACTACAACTTCATTTCATTCTAAGACACATTCAGGGTATGGCCAACATGCAAAGTCAAGAGTTCTGAGGAGTGGTCGACACAGGTTGATAGAAATCCTTTGAAAAAGAGAATGAGACATATGGAAGACTTTGGCAACATAGACTCAATGATGAAACTTTGAGATGCGAGAGGCATCAATAAAACTCTTTGTAGGGACTGGAAGAGTAACCAGTCAAGGGAGTAAAATTCTCTATAACGAGCTCAACTTCCTAAGGTCATGCTAAACCCAAAATTTTGATGACAAGTGGACTCAAAAATTGTGTTCTTTGTTCAAAGGAGACACGACTACTGCTAATATAAGATAATATTCTCTTCTCACCCATCTTTTTTTTTTCATAGTCAAATGAATGTTATGATACAAAGGAGGAAACGAGTGTCGCAAGTAAGAAAAACTAGTTCCAGCGGTGGAACATAACTATGCTCAATGCAAGGAGGTGCATATGGGAGATGGACACTCAGGGGAATGTTTCCTCTTGGGTATAGAGTTTCAATATGAAAAGGATATAAACAAGGCTCTGCTTGGTTGATGATGCAAACTTCTGAGGTGAACGAATTATAACGCGAAAGTGAGAACCAGAAATTGGATCAATACTGCAAGCAAGGGCATGAGATGCAATTACAACTTAACACCAAAAAATGTCATTTTTCGTAATATTAGTCTACTTGGTTTGAAAAACGGATGAACTAGCCCCAAATAGACATCCTTTCAAATCCAATTTACGAGTGTGAAAGAGACAAGTTCACTTGGAAATATTTTCGCTTTTTTAAAACAAGTCGGAAAAGAGCTTAAATCAAACTTGTTGGGGAGTCCTCTAGGTATAGGTCAGAATGTTTATGAGTAAGGAATGAGGTTGAATACAAATTCATGTGTAAAAAAAAAAAAAAATCACTATACCATTTGTATTTTTTACCCAAATAACGGATTTTGGACCAATTTACCTCTGAACGTAAACTGGTGATTGCAGGAGCTACAAGCAACATAATCGACGACTATTTGGACCAGGTAACTCATCTTCCTCTCCTCTTTATTTTCATTGGATTAGATTTTGTAATTAGGTTCCATTTTTTAAGTTATTTAGGGCATGAATTGAAACTTTAGGTGTATGTGGTCTACAGTTCATCGGGTCACGTATACGCATGCTTATACGTGGTTGTTTAAAATACAGCCAACATATAATCATCCCTATACACAACTATGAACACTACATCCCACATATATGTTCGTAAACAATGTTTTTTAGTGCTTGCTAACTCAAAAAGGGTTTGTCTCTTGTAGGATGGTGCTAGGGTGGAGGGAGAGAGAACATGAGAAGGTAGATGTTGCAGTGGAGAGAGATCCAAGGGCCCAAATACCCTTGAAAATATGCGGGCTATATAATTTTTTGGCTCTCAAAGGTATGAGGTCCCAAGTGAGGTTGCTATAGTTGCTCATGGATTACTGGGATCCAGATAGTGAGAGCTTCAGCCTTGATGGAAAACCATTAAGGATTGAAGTCGAGGACATTTATTTCTTGACCGGATTGTCATGTCGAAGTGAGGTGGTCAAACTCAAATCCCAGGGAGAAGGGAGAGGTATGAAAATCAAGGAATACATAGACAATCATTGCATTGTAGGGACCGAGAAGGTCCGGCATCAACTCCCTATTAGAGCGATAAACAATCTTATTCTGAAGATTATTGTCCTCATTTTGACACGGATCACAGAATCAACCTCTTTGCACTAGGCATCAAGGCCACTTATGTTCTACTCAGTGGAGTGCTTGAGACCCATGGTGTACGACTAGTGCACCTCACTATTGGCTAACATGAAGAGCCAGTTGAAATAATGAAAACATGGTAGTAAAAGGAACTTTGGGTTTGCTTCTATCTTATGTAGCTTTTTCTTTCAGTGGGTTCCAGGCTTGGGACCTAGAGTTGAGATTATTCCGCGTGGACCTCATGATCCAGCCATGGCACGATGGACTGAGGTGATGAGGTGGAAAAGGGGAGGTAGGGTGCCAACACCCTACAATGATGACTTCTTCTTCTCATGGAGATGATAGTTCATAGCTCTAGATGAATACCCTTACGCAGGGATCGACTTCAGAGGAGATCTTGACATGCCATTACCACCAGGGACCACCTATAGAGACATAGTGTTGTTGGGGAAAATTACCCTACGGACTAGCAAATAGAGTTCAGACTTTGCATGCAGATATGACCAAATAGAAATTACTTTATACCTTCATCCCTAGATTTAAATCCCCTTTTCATAGTAAATCCATGGAAAGATCAACCTACCTCGTTCCCAGTGTTTGATGTTGATCTTCCGTTGTGCTTGATTACTTGTTCGCAATACTCCTTCCAAATTTGACATGCATCTAAGACAAGCAACACCTATGCATGCATACTACTCATATACTAACGGGTTAGAAATCAAAACATATATTGATCAAACTATAAACAGTTCATGAATTGGGACGGGAAAACCATTCTCTTTATTACTTAGAATGAGTCAACTTACAAAAGTTGAGACCGGCCACCGCTTCTCGAACCTGATCCTAGGCTCCTCTTCTTCTTTCCTTCAACTTCTTTTCTTTGAATCTCCTTTGGCATAAGGAAAGGATAAAGGTTTGGGACAATGGGAATACATAAATGGGCAGAGTTTCTTTGCTATATTTTTCCTTCTCCAAATGGTACCCCTACCCCTTCCTTTATAGGCTAAAAGGAGCTAGGTATTTAGACGAACCCTCAGCCATGCATGGTCGGGAGTTTCAGTTAACTCACCCATAGCTTTTTGTTCCGTCAACAACTTTCCCTTTTTCATGCTTTCATCGGTCCACGCAGGTTGTTTTGGGTCAGCCAGCATGTACACACATGCAGTAATGGATTAGGGCACGTGGGCCTTTATACAAGAGGATTTTCAAAGAGTTGTTCAGCAGTGTTTTGGCAAAGAAGGGATATGAGTTGGCCTGATTCCAGGTAAGCATGTGTGGTGCAATTTAGGGTTATAACAGATGTCCCCTAATGTGTGAGGCCAGAAGAGCATCTGATGGCTGAAATACATTACCAATCTTTACTAATGTGCCGAACAATTGAGCCCAAGGATCAGGAACTAGGAGGTGCCATCTGCAAAATAACAAATGTCTCACCGAGGCGG
>SNQJ01S0123562.1:6114-26720 GCA_010110895.2 Picea sitchensis
GGGAGGGGTCCGAAATGGGATCTGCATCATAGATTTGGGCGCACAAATTTTTTCCGCCCAAATCTGAGCGCCCTTTAGAAAAAATGTGCCCACTCAAAACTTAGCACAAGTGGGTTTTTCACCGTTTTCTTCCTCCCTTTTCACCAATGAAGGGAAATTCATGAGGAAACACACCATTACCAAAATTAGTGATAACACACTGGATGTTGAGTCATCTTCCACCTTGCCTCATTAGATGATGACGATGATGCTCCTACATCATACTCCTCTAGACAAAATATTCATGGACTCTTGTTCATGAGCTCCTCCATTGTATTTCCATTCTTTTGGATATCGGTTTCAGTTATCCAATTGCCATCTTCTGCTAGATGATTCTCCCATTTAACTAGATATTCATAGTAAACTTTCCTCCTGGTATTTTTTGCAATTCTATGATCCAAAATATTTTCTATCTATGGCTTCTTGTTATGGGAATTTGTCGCTTCCACTGAATCTCATATTGATCATATGTCCCTTCTTTTTCATCCATATTGTAATGGTATAAGTATGCTACATTGAATATTGGTGAAATTCCAATTTCTTATGGAAGTTCAATCTCATAAGCATTTGTAGCGTGCTTTCGGAGGATTTTACAAGGGCCTATGTTCTTCACATTCAACTTATTATATTTCCCTCTTGGAAATATTTCCTTCCTCAAGTGTGCCAAGAATTTATCCTTGATCTCAAAATGCACTTATTTTCTTCTCTGGTCTACTCTGTTCTTATATCTTTGGTTTCTATCCCGTAGCTGTCTTTTGATTTGATCATGCAACTTTTGCATCTCTGCAGAAAAATCCTCTACTACTGCACTTTGAAATTCAGTCTGTCCCAAATATCTCAATTCTAAAATTCCTCTTGGATGCATTCCATATACTATCTAGAATGGACTCTTACCAGTACTCTTGTTTTGTGAGTCGTTATATGCAAACTCCACTCAAGGTAAAACTTGATCCCACTGACTGTTATGTTCAGTTAAAAAACTCCTTATCAAGTTCACTAAGCTTGTATTCACTACCTCAGTCTATACATATGTTTTAGGGTGAATGATGAACTAAAATACAATTTTTTTTCCAACTTATTCCACAAAGTCCTCCAAAAATGTCCCACAAATTTGGTATCTCTGTATGAGACTATACTCCCAGGTAACGCATGCAATCTCAAAATCTCCTTGAAAAATAGATTCTCTATGTGGGTAGAATCACTGCTTTTGTGACATGGTATAAAATGTGCCATTTTTAAAAATATTTCAACCACCACAAAGATCGAATCATTTATGTTCTGGGTTCTTGGCAATCCCAGAACAAAATCCATACTTACAACATCCCACGCCCTATCTAGAATAGGTAAAGGTTGGTACAATACTGTGTGTTTCTTCTTTCCTTTCGAATATTGGAAAATTCTACATTTATCCCTAAACTTATTCACATTAGACCTCATCCCTAGACAATAGTATGAATAACTCAATTGTGCATATGTTTTATCATGGACAAAGTGTCCAACCAATCCTCCACTATGTTTCTCCTTCAACAAATTGTCCCTCATTGAGAATCTTGGGATACACAATCAACTTCCTTTGAATAATATTCCTTCTTGGATCATATACGCCATCCATTAATTTATATCCCTCAACAAAGGATTTTCACATGCTTCGTAAGCTTCCTTGAAATATGGGTCTTCCTGGTACATCTCCTTGAGGTGTTCAAATCCCAAAGTCTCCACTTGGAATTCCTGTAAGATTAAACATCTCCTTCTCAAAGAATTTTCAACTTTGTTAGCACTCCCATTGATATTCTTAATGACAAAAGTAAAATTCTGCATGAATTCTATCCCTTTTTCATGTCTCTGGTTCAATTTCTCTTCTATTGTTATGAACTACAAAGCATGATTGCCAGTATACAAAATAAACCCCTTTGGCATAAGATAATGTCTCCACTTTTTCAAAGATTGAATTATAGCATAAAATTCCTTGTCATATGTCGAATAATTCTTCTTATCATCATTCAACTTCTCACTGAAATAAGCAACAGGCTTATCATCTTGACTTAGAACTGCACCAATGGCTACTCCACTTGTATCACATTTGACCTGGAAATTATTCTTAAAGTCTAGCAGAACTAAAATAGGTTATGTTATCTTTTCTTTCAACACTCTAAATCCTCTCTCGGCTTCTTTTGTCTAGTCAAAAGATCCATGTTCCTTCTTTATAGTATCTAGTATGGGTGCGAAAATTCTTTTGAAATTCTTAATGAACTTTCTATAAAAACTTGCTAACCCTTGGAAACTTCTTACTTCAAACACACTTATTTGAGAAGGCCACTCTCTTATATCCCTCACCTTTTTGGGGTCCATCTTCAATTCATTTGAAGAGATTACAAATCCCAAATACACAAGTTTTGTCTTCATAAAAGAACATTTCTTCAAATTCACCAACATCTTTTCTCACTGCAACCTTCCCAACACCATCTTCAAATGTCTTAAATTATCCTCTTTAGTCTTACTGAAAACTATAATCTCATCTAAATAAATAATCACAAACTTCCCAATAAAATCTTTGAGCATTTCATTCATTAACCTCATGAACGTACTTGGAGCATTCGTTAAGCCAAATGACATAACAAGCCACTCATAGAATCCTTCATTTTTTTTGAATGTTTTTTCCATTCATCTTCCTCTCTCATTATTATCTGATGATAACCACTCTTCAAGTCTATTTTGGAAAAATAACTAGCTCCACTCAAATAATCCATTAAATCATCCATTCTAGGCAAAGGAAATCTATACCTGATGGTTATATTGTTGATGGCTCTAGAATCTGTGCACATTCTCCAACCTCCATCCTTCTTTGGACTCAAAACAGTTGGTACTACACACGGGATCAAGATTTCTCTGATCAAACCCTTATCCAATAACTCTTGGACCTTCTCCTTGACCTCTTCATTCTCCTGAGGGGTCAATCTGTATGTTGTTGTGTTTGGTAAAATTTCTCCCGGAATAAAGTCAATATGGTGATTGATACTCCCGATGGGTGGTAAAGTATGAGGTAACTCATCCACCACAATGTCAACAAACTCATCCAATAAATCCTGAACTTTTATAGGAAAATCATTCATAGAAGTGCTTGTAAGGATGACTCTCGGCTTACCTATAACAACAAACTGCATTTATTGGTATTTCTTGACTTCTTTCAAGAGATCCTTCCCACTCATGAGAAGTATATTAGGACTATCCTCCTCTTTGACTCTTTTATCTTCTATTGGAAACAACATATGCTTACACCTATTTTTCTCAAGGGTATAAGTTACATTCTTCCTCCCATTATATATGGCATTCTTGCAATATTTCCATGGTATTCCCAACAGAACATGATAAACATCCATGGGTATGACATCACATAAAAATTCATCCCTATAACCACCTATTTTAAAATCAACTTTACACTGTCTACTGACCATGACTTCATGTCCTTTATTCAACCATGACACCTTGTACGAATTCATATGTGTTGTCGTCTCCATATTGAGATTTTCCACCATCTATGTGGATACCAATTTGCCAGTACTTCCATTGTCTATGATCAGTTTGCATACACTATCTCTAGTTTTTCAAGTAGTTCTGAACAGAGTGTTTATTTGAACTGGTTCTCGTACCTCTTTCTATGTATTTATTAGAGCTTTCCTCATCATGAGGGATCTTCCTTCTTCAACTGCTTCTACTTTCATCTTATGTACCTCGGAAATGTGAGATTCTTTAACTCCTGTATTATTCGTTTCAGGACATTCCCAAGACATGTGCTATGTTTTTCCACAAGAATAACATTTCACTTCTCCTCCTATGCCTCTTCCTCTACCTCTTGGAAAAGGATTTTTTCCTCTAGATTATCCTCCTATTTCTATCTGACTATTATATCCTTTAGCTTATCTCCTGAATTTATGTAACCTTTCTCTGGTGATTCCTCTTACTCTATTTGGACTCTTTCCTCTGCCTCTCTGACTCTTGTTTCTTGTCAATTGTTCTTCTACCTTCAGGGATACATGATAATCATCTTCCACAGTCCTCATTTTCATCATACTAATATCATCTTGGATTTCATAACTCAATCCATTAATATACGTAACAACTTTCTCTTCATCATCCTCCCTGTGTCCTACTCTTCTATTCAACTTATAAAATTCTTCAATATACTCCTTCACTGACAAACCTTTCTGTCTCATAATCTGCAACCTTATGAATATATTCAACTGATAATCCTTGATTATGAATTTATCCTTGATCTTATCTACCATTCTATCCCAACTCTTTATCTTGGACTTACCTTTTCTCCTTCTATAGGATTGCAACTTGTCCCACCATAAAGTTGCATGTCCCTTCAATATGGTCAATGCATGTTTTACCTTATCCTTATCATCAATCTCCTCATAGATAAAGTACTTGTCTAAAGCACTTATCCAGTCAAGAAATTATTCTACATTCAAATTACCTTCATGCATCGGGACTTCCATCTTTTCTTCGGTTCCCATCTTGAAAACATCTCTTAGCAATCGCTCTTTTGTTTCTTGTTCTCCTACAAATTATACTTCTGCTTCTATATCTTCACTTTCATATTCACTAACATTACCAATCTCTTTTTCTTTCCTTTGTGTTGTTTCCATGGAATCCAACCTTGCATGAATTTGTCTCATTTTTTCTTCCATTGTTGTCTTGACCATATGTTTGTCCCTGCGTCTCCTTGGTGGAATGACTCTAAGAATTTCTTCCCATAGAGATTATTCCCGCTCTTATACAACTTGATGCAAACCCCCTCCCCTCCTATGGGGGCTCAAGTGACCTTCCAATCTAAGATTGATTTACAAAGGAGCCGAAGTGTCTCTTAGGTTCCCACTGAACCCTTAGGATTCTCGAGGTTATTTTTACTCTAGTGGAGTCTTCACGTAACCTCAGTCCAAAACCTAGAGATAAAAATTTCAAAGTTCAAAACTGTGAAGATTCGGTCTTTGGGACCTCTAGTAAAGATCCATGGTGTATTTCAAGCTATAGGGACCTTCTTTTAAGATGCCTTATATTTCCATTTAATTAGTCAAGATAAATTTGAGAAATTTGGTTTGCACATATTAATTTCCAAGGAACACGGTCCAAGTGTCCCCATCCAAGTGTCCCCATCAACGGTCCAAGTGTCCAAGGGAAGAGATCCACGGTCCAAGTGTCCCCATCAACGAATGACCAGGATTGACTTCAGGCTTCGGGACTTCGGGCCTTTTCATTCCTGAACACTTTTCACCTGTGATCCTTCGGATAGCTGGACTCCCGAATATGTGATAATATGTAGACACTTGTCCCTAACAACCGATGGTCTAGATTTACTCCAGGCTCCGGGACTTCGGGGATTTTGCCTCGTCCACAACACACACCAAAAAATTGTTAGATTAACGAAGTTAGAAGTATGTAAGGGTTATCATATGCACTTCTTAACTGGATCCAATGGTTGTGTGGGGTTATAACTTCCCCCAAACACATCTTGTCCGTCCACCTTGGAACAAAGAGATTTCTCTTCCTTAAGCTTCTTTCGCTTGAAGGACATAGATTCTAGAGCACACCTTATGCTTCCCTCCTAACATTTTCTCTTGAAAATACTTGAAACTTTGCGCACACTTTGCACTTTGCTTACAGTCTACTACTTTGATTCTTCTCTCCTTTTTCACTCCTTACATAGGATTTTCACACTCTTGCACTATCTCTGCTCTTAAGCTTCTTCAACAATTAACAAAGTGTTGACTCTGTGCACGCTCTTCACTGAACTCCCCTCTAATATTTTATACTCGAATGAGTATGAGCACACTCTTTGCGCTCGCTCTGCGTAAACTTACACAATCTCTCATGATCTATTTGAACCTATAATGTTTCGGCCTCCACACTCCTTGCATGGGCACTGTGCACTCCTTGCACCGAGATTTCAGAAGAGAAACAATTGAAACTTAAATAAACATTAAGGATTCATTCAAAAATTCATTTAGATGCACACACACATAAAACACAAAGATAAATAACACATCATTTACCCAGTTATTAAATGAAAATCATGCTAAAAAATATGAAGGAAATTATCTTCTTCTATATTCCTACAGTGAATATTTACAAGGAGTTCAACAACTCTCAACATCTTTCAACTTCTTCTTTCAACAATTTCCAACAACCTCATTTGCTCTTAGATTACATTGATTTATACATGAGGGGGATTCTTGAGCCTTCCCTCTAGACTATTCTAGTTCTTTCATATCACAATTAAAAGCATCCTACTACTAGGCTTATTACAATAAATGAATAATTACACTTTAGATATAAGTCGACACTCAAAATGTGTACAATCCTACAGGCATTAAAAACAAATGCAATCCCTTGGAGCACATACAATGGCTCTAGCTTCGAGATCTCATGGGATCTTTAATTACAATGCTTCCAAAATCTAAAGTGACATGCCCTCCTTGGAATCCAAACAAGTTAAGTGCACTGCATTGGATGTTGAGTCGTCTTCCACCTTACCTCATTAAATGATGATGGTGATTCTCTTGCATCATATCACATATTAATTAACATGATACTTTTATAAATGCATTATAAAGAAATTGAAATAAATAAAAATGGTAAATTAAGAGATAAAGGGCTATAGGGGTTAAGATTCATGATTTATTAGTAGGTTCAATCTATTATGATGTTACTATGTTTAGAAGCATAATGTATTCATTTGTTATTGTGTTTGAGGTCACACTATGTTCACTAGGGGTGATTGTTTGAAGAGTTTTAGGGATGAGAGGGTATACCAAGTTCAAGTTGATAGTGATGGTCGGGGGTTATCATATACTAGGGATTCATTGTGTTCAATGTCATAATTATTAGGGGGTTATTGAATCAAGGATCAAAGGGACCAATGATCAAATTCTATTATGTGTTCAAAGTAATAATGTATTAAGGGGTCGGTGTATGAGAGGGTTAGTGTGTTCAAAGTAAAAATGTATTAAGGGATCGATGTATGAGAGGGTTAGTGTGTTTGAGATCATAATGTATTAAGGGGTTAATAGATTTATATGGGGCTAGTGTGTTTAGGATTATATTTTATTAGGGGTTTCATGTCTTCATGGTTTCTATATGCAAGGGGGTGATTGTTTCAAGGGTTATCCATGTCAAGGTTCATAGGGATTAGGGTGTACATAGTGTATAGAACCATAATAATTAGTTTTCTTAGCATATTAGTGGCTTAGCAGTTAGTGGCCATAGCGTGTTAGGGTTTAACATGACTGTTTGGGTCATAATGTATGAGGGAGTTATTGGGTTATGAGAAACCATTTAATTCAAGGTTCATGGAGATTGAGGGATATACTATATCCAAGGGAGGTTATAGAGGTCAAGATTTTATACGATGACATGATACTTTAATTTCAAAGATATTGTTAACAATATATGACACATTAATTAACCTCATACTTTTATAAATGAATTATAGTAAAATTGAAATAAATAAAAAAGGGTAAATTAAGAGATCAAGGGTTATAGGGGTTAAGATTCATATTGTATTAGTAGGGTCAATATATTATGATGTTACTATGTTCATAACCATAATGTATTCAATTTTTAGTGTGTTTGAGGTCATACTATGTTCACTAGAGGTGATTCTTTCAAGAGTCTTAGGGATCGTAGAGTATACCATGTTTAAGTTGATAGTGATTTTTAGTGGTTATCATATAATAGGGATTGATTTTGTTCAAAGTCATAATTATTAGGGGGTGATTGAAACAAAGATCAAAGGGATCAATGATAAAATATCTATTAGGGGGTTAGTGTGTTCAAAGTAATAATTTATTGAGGGGTCATTCTATGAGAGGGTTAGTGTGTTGGAGATCATAATGTCGTAAGGGGTTAATGCATTTATATGAGGCTAGTGTGTTTGGGATTATAGTTTCTCAAGAGGTTTACGTATTCATGGTTGATATATGCAAGGGGGTGACTGTGTCAAGGGTTATCCATGTCAAGGTTCATAAGGATTATGGGGTACACAATGTCCAGGACCATAATACTTAGTGGTCATAGAATATTAGTGGCTTAGTGGTTAGTGGCCATAGTTCCTTAAGGGTTAACATGATTGTTTGGGTCATAATGTGTGAGGGAGTGATTGGATTAGGGGAGACCATTTAATTAAAGGGTCATGGAGATTTGGGGGTATACTATGTCCAAGGGGGGTTATACTGATCGATATTTTATACCATGACATGATACTTTAATTTCAAAGATATTTTTGACCATATATCACATATTAAGTAACCTCGTACTTTTGTAAATGCATTATAATAAAATTGAAAAAATAAAAAGGGTAAATTATGAGTTAAAGGGTTATAGGGGTTAAGACTCATAGTGTATTAGTAGGGTCAATCTATTATGATTTTAATATGTTTAGAACCATAATGTGTTGATTGTTAATTTGTTTGAGGTCACACTATGTTCATTAGGGGAGATTGTTTCAAGAGTCTTAAGGATCAGAGGGTATACCATGTTCAAGTTGATATTGATTTTTGGGGGTTATCATATAATAACTATTCATTGTGTTCAAAGTAATAATTATTAGGGGGTGATTACATCAAGGATCAAAGGGATTAATGACCAAATTCTATTAGGGGGTTAGTGTGTTCAAAGTAATAATGTATTAAGGGGTCAGTCTATGAGAGGGTTAGTGTGCTTGAGATCATAATGTTTTAAGGGGTTGATGGATTTATAGGGGGTTATTGTGTTTGGTATTATAGTTTATTAGTGAGTTTGTAATATACCAGATATAAAAAGTATGCAGAACAGAAATAAAATGCTAGAAATGGCAGAATAAAAACAATATAACCAAAACAATCACCACAATAGCACTAAAATGATATAAGAATAACGACAGAAATAACACTTTGATTCTGAAAGCAATGTTCACGGGCCTCTTCAAGGGGGAAACCTCTAGTTGAGCAGAGCTATATTACAATAATATCCAAGCTAGGGTTCGCATACCCTCGACTCCTATTTATACTAAATATGTCTATCAAAAGAAGAATCTAGAGGAAGATCCTTCTAGAAGCAGAAGCTTCTATTAGGTCTTCTTACATTCGACTTATTCTATTTTATTTCAAAGCCTTATTAATATTGAACTTTATTACATATGAATATATTGTTCTTCCTATGTGCAGGTTAGGACCCTAACATGTCCTCCTCCTTAGGAAATTGTTGCAAAATGGTAGTTGGTTCCCAAGTGGCATCTATTTGAGTTGTATCTTTCCACTAGACTAACACTTCCTTGATGGTTCTCTGATGCAGGCGATGCTCATGCTGGTCCAAAACTGCTTGTGGTTGTAGCCAAATGGATCCTTCTTTGGCTAACTCAGGAAGGTTTCTTTGAATTTGGCACTTAGTTCCAATCACCTTATTTAAGCATGAAACATGAAAAACAGGATGTAGCTTCAAATGACTGGGAAAATCTAATTGATAGGCTACTTATCCCACACACTTGAGAATGGTATAAGGACCATAAAATTTGGGCACTAGCTTCTGACAATGCTCATCCTTGAGGGAATTTTTCTTGTAAGGTTGCAGTCGAAGAAACACCTGATCCCCTTATGCAAATTGATGTTCAAAGCGACCTTCATCTGATTTTTTCTTCATGTGATTATGTGCCATGACCAAATTCTCTTTGAGGGTACGGATAATAGCCTCTTGAACTATAAGTGTTTGGTCAACCGCCTAGACGTTCGAGACACCAGGTAAGTATTATAGAACTGAAGGTGGCTTATGTCTATATATCACTTCAAAAGGAGTCATGCATGTACCTGTATGGTATGAAGTGTTGTACCACCATTCAGCTAGGGGTAACCATTGAGCCAAATGATTTTGATTTTCTGAGGCAAAACACCTCAAATATGTTTCCAAAAATTTGTTGACAACTTCCGTTTGACCGTCACTCTGGGGATGATAAGTTGTGCTGAGATGCAATTTGGTGCCTTGTAGCTTGAACACTTCTTGCCAAAAATTTCATGTGAAAGTTGGGTCATGATCAGGAACAATAAAGTGCGACATGCGATGAAGCTTGAAGCCCTGATCCGTGAAAATTTGAGCCACCGTGGATGTTGTAAACAGGTGTTGAAGAGCGCAGAAATGAGCATACTTGGAAAGGCAATCAACAACCACCATGATGACTGATTTATTTCCCGATTTGGGTAAGCCGGTAATAAAATCCATAGATATATCCTTCCAAATAGCAGGTGGAATCGGAAGCGGTTGTAGTGTGCCCAAAGATTTGATTGTTTCTCCCTTGTTGCGTTGACACACATCACATTCAATGACAAAATTACAAATGTCCTATTTCATACCATCCCAGAAAAAAGAACATTTGACCCTGTCATAGGTTTTGGTGAACCCAGACTTCCTTGTTGTGGGTGTAGCATGAAGCTCAAAAAGTAACGTGGATTTAATCTTTGATTGTTTACTTAAATACAAATGGCCTTTTTATCGAAGCTTATCATGGAGCCAAGAGTACCCTGTGGAAGATAGAGCATTGGAATGCAATTGTTGGATCATATGAAAACTTTTGGGATCTTGTAGCCATTCCTGGCGAATGGCTTGGAGCCAATCTGGTACAACAAAGGAAGGAGAAAAAAAGGATCCTTCATGTTCATATTTTTTGGAAAGTGCATCCACAACCACATTGTCTTTTCCTTTCTTTTAAGTGATCTCATAATCATATCCAAAGAGCTTAGTCACCCATTTTTGTTGCTCCGGGGAGGAAATGCCTTGTTCCAGAAAATACTTGAGGCTTTGATGGTCTGTCTTAATTTGGAAACGTTACCCCAATAGATAAGGGTGTCATAGATCAATGACATGCATAATAGCCAACATTTACTTTTCATAGATTGATTTTCCTATATTTCTTTCAGACAATTTCTTGTTGGTAAAGGCCAAAGGTCGACCCTCTTGCATGAGGACAACACTAATTCCTTTCCTTGAGGCATCACATTCCAACACAAAGGTCTTTGTGAAATCAGGAAGGGCCAGGATTGGAGTGGTGCACATGGACATCTTCAAGGTTTGAAAATCTTGAGCAGTAGTTGGAGACCAAGTGAAAGAGCTCCTTTTTAGGAGAGTAGTGAGAGGTGCTGCAATCTTTCCATAATTCTTAACAAACTTGTGATAATACCATGTTAAGCCTAGAAATCCACACATGATTTTGAGAGTCTTTGGGTGAGGCCAGTATTGCATAGCTTCAATAATTATAGGATCCACCCTAATGCCATCCTTGCCAACTATATGACCCAAGTATTCTACTTCTGAGGCGCCAAAAACACATTTAGACTGTTTCAGGAAAAGTTGGTGCTGAGTGAGTAGATGGAGAACTCAATCCACATGAGCAATATGGTCTATCTAGGTTTTGATATAGATGAGGATATCATCAAAGAAAACTAAGACAAAATGGCGGAGAAAAGGATGGAAGACATGTTTCATGAGGCTTTGGAAGGTTGAGGGGGCATTACACAAGCCAAAAGGCATGACCAAAAACTCATAGTGGCCCTCATGAGTTCTAAAGGAAGTCTTGGGAATGTCTTCCTCTTTCATACGTATCTGGTGGTAGCTGGAACGAAGATCAAGTTTAGTAAAGAATTGGGCTCCACTCAATTCATCCAGGAGGTTATCAATGACAGGAATGGGAAATTTGTCTTTAATGGTAAGTTTGTTGAGGGCACAGAAGTCAAGACACATTCGCCAAGAAACTTATTTCTTCTGGACCATGACCATGAGAGAAGAGTAGGGGCTCGTACTAGGGTGAATAATTCTTGCATTAAGGAGTTGCTAGACCATTTTCTCAATTTCATTTTTTTGGGAAAAGGGGTGATGATATAAATGAATATTGGGAGGAAGGCTTTCTGGTACAAGGGGAATGGAATGATCATGAACACCACGGGAAGGAGGGAGTCCTTAGGGAGTGGAAAATACCGATTGATGTTTAGAAAGGATGGCTTGGAATTCTTATAGCACCGAGGGTGTCTCTATTGCTTGTATTGCATGGAGTTGGGAAATAACACTAGAATGACCTTTTTTGAGTAGTTTTTCCATGCGATGGGAACTAATGATCTTAGGTGAACCGACGATGATGCCTTGGAACTTATATTGGTGGCCCTCTTGGTCAAATTGGATGGTTAATTCCTTAAAATCCATGAGAATGGGACCCAAAGTCCTTAGCCAGTCTGCACCCAACACAATGTCACAACCACCCATGTCGATAGAAAACATATGAGATTTCAGGTGGCAGCCACCAATTTGGAGATGCAAATTTTCACAACTCCCTCCACATTTCATGGAACCACCATTGGAAATCATGATTTTGAAATTATTGATGGCATGCATGTAGCAATGAGTATCTTGGGCAATGCGATGATGAATAAAATTATGGGTGCTTCCACTATAAAAAAGAATGATGACCTTGTGATGCTTGATGCAACCAATTAGCTTGAGGGTTTGGGGAGCAGAGAAGATAGTGAGAGCATTGAGGGAAATGACTAGTTCTACTTCGGGAGGGTCCGAGGGAGGGGTTATGTCAGTGGTTTCATGTGAATCAGACACAAGGGTAGTTTCAACATCCTCTTCTAAAATATCCTCGGAGATGGCCATGAAAATATTTTGTCCCTTACACTTGTGGCCAAGGAAATATTTTTCATCACAATTATAAAAAAGGACTTTGAGTTGGCGTTCAACCATTTTAGCATTGTTCAATTTTTGGATCTTTAGTGGAGCGGAAGTAGTATTTGGATTTACTGGTTTAGGGCGAGGGATAAAGGAGGGTTTTTGGTTATGAGAAGATACAACCTGGTGTTCTTCTTTATCTCTTTTAGTAGCCTCCACCCAAATCCGAGGCTGGGCCATGAGGACATGGGCCCGAATATCATCCTTGAGGCCACTGATAAAACACTCTCGAAAAAAGGCATCAAACATGCCTTCTGTTCGAAAAGCCAGGCGCTCAAAGGAAGTTATAAAGTCTTCCATTGTTCTTGATTGTTTCAACTTTGTCAAATGGACCAAATGGTTGGAGTTAGTTTCAAAGAATTCATAAAGTTGTGCCACAAAGTGTGTCCAAGCAAGATACCATTGACGGGAAGTTTTTCTCCATTGACACCATTTCCAATGTTCTTGATCTAGATGGAGAACACCATACTGAAGTTTGGCCAAGTCATCTGTAATGTCGTATAAAGAGAAATAATGTTCCATTTGGGCTACCCAACCAATGGGGTCCAAGCCATCAAATTTGGTCACATCCATCCGCGGAAGGCGTAGGTCACATTGAAAGTGATGGTGCTGAAAGTTATGGGAATGAGAAGAATTTTCACCGTCAATATGTGGAGGTGAGTCAAAGAAAGGGTTATCTGTAGGGATATGAATCTTGGTGGAGAGTGATGAAAAGACATATTCAAGCTAAGTGGTCAGGTCTTGTTTTATTTCCTCCATTGAGGACTGCATGGTAGTATTGATGGCGACAACATTGGCACTAAGTTGTTTCACTTCTTGTTGGGTCTCGGTGAGACTATATTGCAAGGTATTGAAGCGAGCTTCCAAGTCTTGGCTACGAGTATGGACCATGAGGATGAGGGAAGAAAAAAGGGGCGGGTGGGGTCAATTTTTTTTCCAAAAGATGATATGTATGAATGTGATAAGGGCGAAGAGATGAATCCAATGGAATAGGTCTCAAATAATTGTGAAAAAATTACCATACTTTTTTTTTGTGTTTTTTTTTACACCTGCGGAGTTATACTCTGGTCTGAAGAATATTGTAGTGATGAAATGCCCAAATGCTTAACCAGGAAGAAATGTGTAGTGATTTGACAACCTGAACACAGTTGTGCGACAATAGATCTTGTCTATTTAATTTGTTTATGTTTATGTCCCCAAGGGTTAGGTATTCAAGGGTTCTACAGACAAGGGTTTTCCCTATGCTATAGCTCTCTGATATACTTACAGGGTCCAACAGTAGTACTCGACCCAATATCTCAGGGCACTAACTAAGGAGGATAGACCGTACCCTTAGTCTTACTACCCGACTACCCAGGTACTAAAGAGTATCTTCCTGAGTGTTGTTCTTAGTGGCACTATAGCAGTTAGGTGGCCGATCAGTTTATCTAAAGAGGGATTCAGGTAATCTAGGCCGATTTCTACATAGGTGTTGTTTGATGTGCTACCACTCGAAGGGGTACCAACAGGGGTTACAAGGGTGGCCAATAGATGTGCGCTTAAGTACCACTTGTATTTCTTGTGTGTATGAATCCCTCAACCGTGGGTTTATGTGTGTAACGATAGATATTTGTGGCTTAAAGACGCCAGAATACGTCTCTACCCTGAAAAAAATAAATTAACCCACACTTTCTGCTGAGGAAAGTGCTCTGATACCACTTGTAATATACCAGATATAAAAAGTATGCAGAACAAAAATAAAATGCTATAAATGGAGAATAATAGCAATATAACCAGAACAATCACCACAATAGCACTAAAATGATATAAGAATAATGATAGAAATAAAAATTTGATTCTGAAAAAAATGGTCACGAGCCTCTTCGAGGGGGAAACCTCCAGTTGAGCAAAGATCTATTACAATAATATCCAAGCTAGGGTTCTCATACCCTCGACTCCTATTTATACTAAATATGTCTATCAAAAGAAGCATCTAGAGGAATATCCTTCTAGAATCGAAAGCTTCTATTAGGTCTTCTTACATTCGACTTATTATATTTTATTGCAAGGACTTATTAATATTGACCTTTATTACATCCGAATATATTGTTTTGCCTATGTGCGGGTTAGGACCCTAACAGGGTTCATGTATTCATGGTTCCTATATTCAAGGGGAGATTGTTTCAATGGTTAGACATGTAAAGGTTCATAGGGATTATGGGGTACACAATGTCCAGGACCATTATAATTAGTGGTCATAGCATATTAGTGTCTTAGTGGTTAGTGGCCATAGTGCCTTAGGGGTTAACATGATTGTTTGGGTTATAATGTGTGAGGGAATCATTAGGTTAGGGGAGACAATTTAATTCAAGGTTCATAGATATTGTGGGGTATACTATGTCCAAGGGGGGTTATATTGATCGATATTTTATACCATGAAATGATTCTTTACTGTCAAACATATTGTTTACCATATATGACACAGTAATTAACCTCATACGTTTCTAAATGCATTATAATAAAATTGAAATAAATAAAGAAGGTAAATTAAGAGATCAAGGGTTATAGGGGTTAAGAGTCATAGTGTATTAGTAGGGTCAATCTATTATGATGTTACTATGTTCATAACCATAATGTATTCATTTTTTAGTGTGTTTGCGGTCACACTATGTTCACTAGGGGTGATTGTTTCAAGTGTCTTAGGGATGAGAGGGTATACCATCTTTAAGTTGATAGTGATTATTGGGGGTTATCATATAATAGGGATTGATTGTGTTCAAATTCATAATTATTAGGGGGTGATTGCATCAAGGATCAAAGGGAACAACGATCAAATTCTATTAGGGGGTTAGTGTGTTCAAAGTAATAATGTATTAAGGGGTCAGTGTACGAGAGGGTTAGTGTGTTTGAGATAATAATGTCTTAAGGGGTTAATGAATTTATAGGGGGATAATGTGTTTGAGATTATAGTTTCTTACGGGTTCATCTATTCATGGTTCCTATATGCAAGGGGGGGATTATTTCAAGGGTTAGACATGTCAAGTTTCATAGGGATTAGGGGGTACAAAGTGTCCAGGACCATAATAATTAGTGGCTTAGTGGTTAGTGTCCATAGTTCCTTGGCGATTAAAATGATTGTTTGGGTCATAATTTGTGAGGGAGTTATTGGGTTAGGGGATACCATTTAATTCAAGTTTCATAGAGATTGTGGGGTATACTATGTCCAAGGGGGGTTATAGTGATGATATTTTATACCGATTGAGATTCTTGTCCAAGGGGGTTTATGGTCAATATATTTTGGTTAATTAAAGGTTCATGGATATTGGGGGTTATACTATGTCTAAGATGGCTATAGTGATTTAGATTTAATGGATTCAAATTCTTAGGATCAAAGACTCGTTCATATGGATTTTTTGGATTAGTGTTAGTATGACGTATTAGGGATCAACATAGTGGAAAAAAGGTCATAAGGGTCTTAGATATCATATTCAATATGGTTATTAATGGTAAATGACAATAGATATGGTTAATGATGTTCAAGGATTAATGATTTACTGAGATTAATGGGTTTTGAGGTTAATGGCTCAGGTGGTCAATGGTTTAGTGAATGGGTTAAGGATAGGTGGAACTAGTTTATAGAAGGTACCAATGTTGGCTAGAAGTCCATATTTGTAAACATAGGCCATGAGTTTATGGGTGAGTGGGTTACTAGATAAGTGATTGTCAATGATATTTGTCATCAACCATGGCCAATAGTGGTTAACCATGGTCAATAGTGGTTAATATGATCAATGAGGATGAAGGGTTGATACGTCAAGTACTATCAGAGAGCTATAGTGCCTAACACTCCTTTGATTTTAGGACCATGTAAGACCATAACCTATGTAGCATAATATTGAAATTATTACATACTTTGGAATATCAAGAATTAAAAATTCCATCAATATAATAATATTGAAGTGGGAGTAAATACTATGAAAAATAAAATCAAATAAAGGAGTACTCGGTTGGACCATACCATTATTTGAGACCTGTCTCAAGAGAATCCTCTCACAATGTTGATTGTGTTAATATATCTACTGGGTAACTCTTCAGGTGGATCTCATGGGCCCAGATAAAAATTGACCCTTATGGACAACCTATCTCAACAACATCCTCTTGTGATGTCAATCAACGTGTTGGTATACTTCCCTAGTAACCCTTCAAGTGGTCCTCGTGATACCATGATTCACACTAGAAACATGTTATCCATGGAATATAGCATGAATGGCATAAAACTAGCAATCAAGTGCCTCACATATACAATTGTTTCAAATAAGAACCAAATTCAAAACCACATGACTACCATCAATAATAATAATAATCTAGTTTTAAGGTCATGCCCATGCTAGACACCAAATCGGTGTATGAGACAAGGAACCTCCTATGCCCAGCCATTTGACTGCTAAAGTCTATGGGGGTATACATACCCTACCCCCCTCTAGACTTGAACTTGTGACCTCTTATAATTATTAGAATAGTTTCGTGCTACACACCAATGTTTGTGTCCCTAATATCTTGTTTGATATTGGGGATGTCATCTTGACCCTGGGTATCTAATTACAGATTAATGTCTACTAGGACGCACTTGTCGATATCATGAACACATACTCGATATTATATAATATACACATATAACATATAATATAATATATAATATATAACATATAGCATTTAATATAATATATAATATACAATATTTATATATTATAACATAATATAAAATGCTAAAATATATAACATATTACATATATTTTTTGTAACACATATTATTGCATATATTATATATTACATATATATATATAATATATGTCACATATATATGTTATATATATGTTACATATAAATAATATATATATGTAACATATATAACATTTATAAAACCCATATCCTGCATAACACTACCTGATTCTATTATAAACAAAACCCGCACGCGACACTGCAAAAAAAACCCTTGACCCAACCAAACCATCCACAGAGACAGATAGAGACCACACCAACTACCAAATGAAAAAGATACATAGGAAGAGACCTACCACCGAGAAAAAGAGGTGTGACAAGAATAGACATGGTGACCCCACCAAGGAACCAGAGATAGAGAGTGAAAGAGTATCCCACTAAACCAACAATGAATTTTGGATAGCTAAATTTTTCTCACTCTATCCTTTTCAAATTTATCATTTTGTTGTTAACCAACAATAAATATCAATCATGTGTATCACGGGCTTAATCCCGAAGCAATCCATTTTCTATTGTGCAATGTTGGCTTGTGTCTTATTGTTGTAAATCTTCTTTCTCTACTATGTGTATCTTGGCTTGTATCATTCCCTCCCTCCATCATGCCCCCATAGAAATTTCATTCCATGGAATGAAGAATGAAAAGGGTTCCCCAAACATGATCTCATAATAAATTCCTCATGGAGAGTTAGTTTTTCCCTCCCTTGGTCATTTGTTTCCAAAGAAATTCCCTTAAGCATGGAACATTATGAAATATGAATTTGTATAAATATATGATCCACACCTACTTCCCTATTGTTCAAACCACTTACTTAGAAAGGGGCATCAAACTAAAATCACCATAAAAAAACTAGATATTTCCCATGGAACAACTAGATATTTCCCATGGATCTTGTCCAAGCCCTATCTTCTATTAAAATCTCTCTTTGTCCATACATGAATTTTAATTTTGTTTATAGATAACGTTTCTATTATATTTTTGTTGAAATGTATGAATTCTAGGATTCATATATGTCTTGTAAGAAATATAATAATAAAACATAATCAATAATCGAATTGAGCCTAGATCATGAACAAGATGAGATAGAAACACACTTTGGTATTCCAAGACTTACTTATGTTGACACCAAGTTTTGTATGAACCCTAGGATAGTCTTCAAGTGGGGATACTTTTACTAGATGTTCCAAGAGGATATTTACATTGATATTCCCCTCCTTCCTATAAACTCAAATCTAGATGAAGGGGTCTATCAATCCATCAAACATTCATAGCTTCAAAAGGTATTTTCCCACCATATTATTTTTCTTTGCATGAATACCATTGCTTAGCTCGATATTGATCACATGATGATCTAGGATACCGATATAAAATCTATTTCCTCAATGATGAATGAATGTTATAATTCCCTTTCAATTGTATGGATATTATGAAAAGTTGATGGTCACATGGAAAATTATTCAAATCCATAAGAATAGGGACATAGCCAACCAACCTTCTAAGGACCCCATATAATATCACAACATGTATTCTAATTAAGAATATTCTCCAATATTTCATATGAACAATAGAGAGGACATAGGAACATAAGTTGTAAACATGAGTAGAAACATTCATGTTTGAAAAATGATAGAATCTAGTCTCTAGAAAAATTAATGATATAATATATTTATCCACTTTCTTCGATATTATCTGGAACACCACCTCCTAGAGGGACATAGACAAGTTGTGGAATGTAAAGGGTAACTTCAAGAACTTAAGCACTTGAGGACACTAAATCCATGACCACACCTAACTAGCTAACATGTCAGAAATGCCATCCTATGACAAATTATAACATTTTTTTTTATCCATTTCGCATTTGGAACCCAAAGCTTCACTAAAATTTTGAACACAATCCATGATATTTTCCATTGTCTATTTTCCCTCCAAGATATTCATTAACCATATGACCAACATCATACACTTGGATGGGAATACCTTTAATGAAATCAAGAGTATACTAGTGGTTTAGGAGGTAAATGAGAGTCTTGTCGGTAATTACATAGAGCATTGAGGATAGAGGAAGACCTTGGAAATTAATATGTGCAAACCAAATTTCTCATATTTAGCTTGACTAATTGAATGAAAATATAAGGCATTTGAAAATAAGGTCCCTATAGCTTGAAATACAATCTAACCAAAGTTGAGGGCCAAAAGCATGGATAAGATAAAGGTAAATTCAACATAATCATACAATTTTTGAAATCCCAACTTAATAAATGAGGATTTTATCCCTAAGCATATATCCCATTCCATAACTTCCCATAGAACCACTACATTATCATGGATAAATTTCCCTATGATGAAATTGTTTTACTCTTTTTGAAGGATTTGAGGTAATAGATATCGAAGCTATAGGGTCAAATATTTCACCAAGATTTGGTAATAGACATTGAGAAACATCATTGGTATTCAATTAATAATTAGTATTTGATATCCCACTTTAGAGATAAACTTTATAATCCCTTTATTGATAAGATAGCTATGAATTTATTTTAGTATACCTCTTTATAAACCCTAATTAATAATTATTATTTGATATCCCCCTTTAGAGATAAACTTTATAATCCCTTTATTGATAAGATAGCTATGAATTTATTTTAGTATACCTCTTTATAAACCCTAATTAATAATTAGTATTTGATATTTGCAAGATACCAGATATATAAAATATGCAGAACAGAAATGAAATGCTAGAAATGACAAAATACCAGTAAAATATCCAGCATAATATTCACAATACACAGAAATGATATACGAAATAGCAACAAAAATAGCACTTTGAATCAGATAGCAATGTTCACAGGCCTCTTCAAGGGAGCAACCTCCAGTCGAGTAGCGCTCTATTACAATAAACTCCAAGCTAGGGTTTTCATACCCTCGACTCTTATTTATACTAATATGTCTATTAAGAGAAGCATCTAGAGGAAGATCCTTCTAGAAGCGGAAGCTTCTATTAGGTCTTATTACATCTGCCTCATTCTATTTTATTGAAAGGTCTTATTAATATTGACCTTTATTACATCCG
>SNQJ01S0123563.1:21578-37261 GCA_010110895.2 Picea sitchensis
GGGCATTTAGAGGTAAAAGATCATTATGCATGTTATAGTAATGTCATAGGGAGGGTGGGAATTTCTATCATTCTATGTTCTCAGAGAGAAGGGATGGCTTCGTCAGATAAATAAGATTTTATTTATGAGACATAAGCAAATTGTTCACATACCTCTTTCGTTGGGACTAGGAAATGCCATAGGAATGTTTGTAATGCAAATGAGGCGTCATATTTTCCAGCTAGTCATAATTTTGATTATGGTGCAACCAATTTTATTCAACATGTTCCTCATGAAAGTCCTAAATCAGAGGACTTTGAAGGCACGGATGATGAAGAGGAGGAATATGATGGTGATAAATCTAGTCATCAGTTTAATAGTAATGAAAATCATCAAAATGTGGGTCAAAGTGGAGACTATGATCAACATTTAAATGATTGGGATGAAAATTTTCCTCCAAGTGAGGAGTTTCAAGGTATCGATGAATATTTCCAAGGCACCAATGGAAATGATGGAGAAATTCCCTCAAGTGGAAATTTTAAAAGCAGTGAAGATGATTATGACAACGGTGGACAATTTTTCCCGAGTGGGGAATTTAAAGACAACAATGTCGGTGATTATGAATTTCCTCCAAGTGAGGATTTTGAAAGTACTGATGAAGAGTTTCCTCCAAGCGAGGATTTCCAAGGCACGAATGAGGATGAAGAAGAATCCCCCCCCAAGTGGGGATTTTAAAAGTAATGATGATGATTATGGAAATGCTGAACAATCTTTCTCGAATGAGGAATTTAAAAGAAGCAATGCTGGTGCTGATGATTTCCCTCGAAGTGAGGATTTTCAAGGTACCGATGAGAATAATGAAGATTTTCCTCCAAGTGAGGATTTTGAAGCCAGTAATGAGGATGATGAAGAATATATATCAAGTGGAAATTTTCAAAGTAGTGAAGATGATTACGCCATTGGTGGTCACTCTTTCTCGAGTGATAAATTAAAAAGCAACAATGTTGATGTTAATTTTGCTCAAGTGAGGATTTTCAAGATACCTATGAAGGTTTTCAAGGCACTAATTGATCCAGGTGGATATTGGTGGCCACCCACCTATTCCAATTGGCTCCTTGTGTCCGTTTTTGTTCAACACATACTTCTGTACTGCTTTGTAATTGTGGGTTCTACACTTCTGGGGTTGTCTAAAGCCCCACACATCCTCCAGGTGGATACAGGTGGCCTCTCGCCTAATCCAAATGGCTTATTTTGTATGTTTTCATATCAACACATCTCGATGTACTTCCAGGGCTGTTTTGGGACCCTAAACGTTGTTTTTTTGGCTCGCCACGGCCAAACTGTAGACGTAGTCGGATTTTGACGGCATAATGCGTATTTCTCTGAAATAAATTTCCAACGGGCTATCACACGCCTAAAACAGAGGTCGTATGCAAACGTTACGACCCTAGGAAGTTGAGGTACCAAATGACACCAACTTACCTATAGGGCCCACATAACTTTTGACGTTTCACCTTCTAGGGTTAGGTTTTTAGATGTCTAGGGTTTTGACATTCAAGAGTAATATAAAAAAGGCCTATGGAGCCTCATTATAATCCATTCTACTCAGATGAATGCATGTAGCAACAACATCTCTTCTTAAAGATAACTACCACCATTCGAGCAAGTTTCCAGTTCTGCAGTTTTACAGTTTCAACCTATTTCATTATTTAATAAAAGATATTGTTCACTAGATATTTGTGGTATTCTCCATATCTCTATGTTTATTGTATTCAGTCTGTTAATCAATTCGTTCCGCTCCTAAATTCAGACCAGTGGTATCATAGCGGTTTGCTCTTCATTTATTTTTCTTCGTGCATGTCCTCGACAGGATCTGGGTACAAGAAGTTGGGACTCGAAGGAATTGAGCCATTACTAGATCGGTCACGCCAAGCCCAAAAACAACCCATGGGGGATGAAAAAAAATATGGTGGAGCAGGAGATCCTATTAAAATTCTACTCGAGGAAGTCCTCGCGTGAAAAAGGAACGAAATGATGGACAACTTCGCGCAGATCCTTCGACGACTGCCCACAGGAGAAGCATATTCATCAAGCGACGATGCAACCCCCTTCAAGGTACATGTAAATTTTGATATTCCATTATTTGAAGGACTAATAGATACATATGCTGTAGATAAATGGTTGAATCTGATCGAAGGATATTTTTCGGTCCACAATTTTAACGATAGGGAAAACATCACTTTTGCACTCCTCAAGGCCGTTCCCCATGTTAAAGACTGGTGGGATACTTACTTTGAGAAAAGGGCCGTGGAGGAATCTACAATGTTTGTGTTGGTCCCTACATGGGATTCCTTCCAGGATGCCATTAAAGAACAATACTACCTTGTTGGAAGCTACGAGGACCAGTACACCAGATGGACCACCCTACGTCAAGAAAGGGACCAAACAGTACCATATTTCAACAATATTTTCCATACCCTATGCACCAAATTGGGTATCAAAGACTCTGAAGTCATATGGTGCTCAAATACCGCAGTTGTTTGCATAGATACATTCAAACAAAAATGGAGTTCATGGACATCGCCTCTTTGGGCACGACTTATAGATACACTGTCAAGATCGAGCATAAATTTAAGCAGAAACGACGAGAGTTTGGATCTGCAAACCCCTCACATTTGAAGCAAGGCAAAGGCATCCCCAACCTACACAACAAGGGACCAGGTCGAGATGGCTGCCCTCAGGACAACCAGTCCAAGCTGCAACACAAGAAGGGCAATGAGAAGACAAAGGACACAGGAAAATGGTGTGAGTGCCATAAAAGTCCTTGGCACAACACCGAAGAATGTCACTCCAAGTAGTCCCTTGTGGTCGAGCTAAAGGCTTCCGAGTCAGAGGCCAATTCTGATTATGAGTCAAATCCTAAAGGAGGGAAGCAAATTATCGATGCTGAACCCAGTTCCACTGTCACTACCACCAAAGTCCGGTTGAGCGAACCAAAAGAACCAGAGGAAGGGGAACGCCTCTTTCACTCGTAGATGTGGGTTAAGGGGGCTTCGATTCATTTCATTGTCGATAACGGTAGTTAGAAGAACCTGATTTCAACAGAGGTCGTTAAGCAGTTGGACCTGCCAACGACACCGCACCCACAACCCTACACCATTGGCTGGCTTCACCAAGGAAGAGATCTCCGGTAACAATGTCGTCTGCCCTACGACATCAAGCCTTTTAAAGATGAGGTACTTTGTGATATTGCTCCCCTTGAAGTTTGTGATGTTCTTTTAGGACAACCATATTTGTGGAAGCGTCATGCTGTGTATGAGTCTAGACCACGTAGTGTTATTATTACTTTGGGTAGACAATTGTACAAGATCCCATAGGTAGCACTGCCTACTGTTATTTATTTAATCTCGGCTAAGAAATCTAGTAAGGCCATTTCACTGACCAAGAAGTTCATCTTCTTTGTGATCAATTCTCACATTAAGCAGAAGGTCTCTGCCACATCCATGGCCTTTACACAACGCCTCTCTTTGCATCAAAAGCAAGTGGACGAGATCGTGGAAGAATAAAAAGACATCTTCTCCTCACCTACAGGGATACCGACACACTTCCAAGTCAAGCATCCAATTGACCCTAACCCCGATGCACCCCTACCTAATGGGCCAGTCTATCGTTGCTCGTTGATGAAGAATGACGAAATCGGGCGTTAGATCTGAGAGCTTCTTCAAAAGGGGCACATTAGATCCAACTCCTCCCCTTTTTTTATTTTTCAATAAGCTAGGCTTAAGCATGAAGTTCATTCCATTTTAGCATTTTACTCAAACCATAGACAATTTGTTGCAGCAACCAAGATCACAAGAAGAAACACCATGCACAAGTACACAAGAAGTATCATGGGAAACCATTCTCAACAAGGGAAGAAAAACCAACCAATCCTTTTCTATATTCTTCAAGAGAAATAACTTCACCACCAAGAAAACCTAGCACACAAAAGGGTGCTCACAAACCCTATAAGACTAGTGCCCAAGAGAGGTGCAAACTTTTCCCAAGTAGATGTATTTGCTGAAATTTCCAAACTCACACAAAAGATATGATTCCTCAATGGGGAATTTACCTTTACTTATATTAGACTTGACCTGTCAACAGAAGTGTCTATTGGCACAACAAGGCCAACCTCACTATCTCATAATATAATGAATATTAACTAGATTAATTATCTTTTACATTAATTATTAATCACATTAAGGTGGGGCCGACCTGTACCCTTTACATTACAATTAGGGTTAGAGGCAGGTTTGACTCTTGAACAATATAGCAAGGGATCTCATACACCCACCAGTGCTCAACCACTAGGGACACATCCATAGGGATGTCCATATCTCCGGCTCACTGCATTTCACAGAAGAATCGCTTCTTCACTAGTGCTCAACCACTAGGATCACGTTCACCTATGCTCATCCGCAGACACATCCACTCAACAGATCTTCTTTCCCACTGCATTACACAGGAGAGTCATATGGAGTTTCTCTTCAACTCTTTTCTCAGAGGAGGCTAATACATCATCTTCATTTCTGTCTCATGACGATGCACCCAACACTTTGGGATTTCACACATTCACCTTGTGCTCAGCCACATGCACGTCCAACTGTTCAGATCTCCTTTCTCATTGTGTTACACAGGAGAATCATTTGGAGTTCTTCTCAACTCTCTGTAAGGAGGAGGCCATCTCTACGTTCCAGCTCTGTCTCAGATAGGAACCACACACCCCTCTCAAGGGCTCTCTCTCAGGTTTGTGTCCTAGAAAATGTATCACGTAGATGCAATCATCAACACCCTTGTGAAATCCCGATTGTATTAGTGCATAAGAAGGATGAGACTTGGCGACTCTGCATTGATTACAGAGCCTTGAAAAAAATCATAGTCAGGAACTGCTACCCCATTCCTAGGATTGATGACCTTCTTGAACAACTCAAGGGGGCCAATTTCTTCAGTAATATTGACCTAAAGTCTAACTACCACCAGGTTCCCATCGAACCAACTAATGTATGGAAGACAACCTTCAAGTCTAAAGAAGGTCTCTATGAGTGGCTAGTCATGCCCTTTGGCTTAACAAATGCACCAACCACTTTTATGAGGTTGATGGATGATGTATTGAGACCCTTCACCAAATCCTTTGTGGTGGTATATTTGGATGAAATCCTCATCTTCATTAGGACGTGGGAAGAGCACATGCAACATATTCAATAGGTTTTGAGCACTCTGTGACAACACAAGCTATATGCCAACTTGGAAAAATTCTCTTTTGGCATGAACAAGGTCCAATAGTTGGGATACATTTTTGATGAGCATGGGGTACATGTTGATCCAACTAAGATCCAATTCATCTGTGACTGGACAACCCCGACCACACTGACCGAGCTTCGAAGATTTTTGGGGCTAGCCAACTTCTACCGACGATTCATGTTGGGATTCTTCCATATTGCATGAGCCCTTAGCCAGGTGACCAAGGGAGGTGGTAGGGCCAAGTTCATGTGGGTTAAGGAGAAAACATGCGCATTCGATGATCTGAAGCATCACTTGTGCTCAGCTCCAGTACTCTCCTTGCCCGATGTGAATTAACCATTCGAGATTGAGATTGATGCATCTGACTATGTTGTGGGTGCAGTTCTCACTCAACATGGGCATCCAATGGCACACCATAGTGAGACACTCTCCGATACTGTCTGGAAATACCCCACCTATGACAAGGAAATGTATTCCAATGTACAATCCTGTCGTCAATGGAAACATTACATTCTGGGGAAAGAGACGATCATACACACATACAAACATAGGGGAAATTGCAGAACAACGACCATTATAAGTGGTCCACCTACCTACAACAGTTTCATCTCAACATCAAGTGTAAGAGATGTATCTCCAATCGTGTCGTTGACTGCCTCAATCGCCCCCTCATGGCCGCACTCACCACTGTGCTCCATTCTTGTGGACATGAATTCTTTGAGTTGCCCCAGCTTTATCAGCAAGATCCAGACTTCGCCACCACATATCATCTCTTGGGTATAGGTGCAATTGTCACTGATTTTCACATTCAGGACAGACTCTTATGCCACTTGGGCCACCTCTGTGTTCCTACAAGCGAGCATGTAAAGATGATTTGGGAATCCCACTGCAGTCGGGTGGCAGGACATTTTGGCGTAGAGAAAACTATGGTCGTTCTTCAGAAACATTTTTATTGGCCAAAACTTCAACATGACATCATCAAGTATATCAGATCTTGCACGACTTGTGCCATTTCCAAGCCAACCATAAAGAAGCAAGGCTTATATACCCCTCTTCCTATTCCCGAGAAATCTTGGGAATCCATCTCAATGGATTACATGTCTGGCTTGTCATCCACCAAGCAAGGAAATGACTGCATGTTTGTGGTCATTGATCGGTTTGCGAATATGGCCATCCACACAGCCTGTAAGAAGATTATCACAATGAACAAGACTACCAAGCTCTTCTTTGAGCTAGTGTGGGTCCACTTTAGGATACCATAGACCATCATCTCTGATCGAGACAACATGTTCCTCAAAACCTTTTGGTCTAGTCTCTAGTCTCTGTTGGACACCAAGCTCACAAAATCCACTACTTTCCACCCCCAAAATGATGGCCAAACTGAGGTCATCAATCAGATGATTGTGCACATCCTGCACATGTACAATTCTAAGCACCCACGTACATGGGACGTGAGTCTTCCCTATGTCCAACACAGTTACAATAGGGCTCTCCATAGTTCCACTGGCCATATCCCATTTCAGGTGGGTCTGGGATTCCAACCCTTGGGACCCATCGATGTTGCACTCCCTCTTTCCACCGCACAAACAGACTCTTCCTCTGATCAGTCTACGATCGACAAAGCCACCAGATTCATTGAGAGGATTCAACACATCTGCCAACAGGTCCAGGAGATTTTGCAGAAATCGAATGTTAAGTACAAGAAACACCATGATAAACACAAGGTACCACACCAGTTTCAGGTTGGCGACAAAGTCGGGTTACATCTGCAGAAGGAGAGTCTCACTGGGCCCCATCAAAAGCTTCACCCACTTTGTTATGGGCCTTATGCTATCACCAAGGTTGTGGGTAGAAATGATTTTGAGGTCAACACTCCACCCTTCCTTGGTCAGCATCCAATATTCAATGTGGACCTCCTTCTACCATATTTTCCACCATTATTGGACACTTCTAAGATCGTAGAACAATTGACACCAACAAATCTCAACCCTGATTGCATGGAACAAGCATCCACTGATCAGATCGTGGACACACAGGTCAAGGGAAATCGCTAGTAGCGGATCCAAATTTATTGGGTTGTCAAGGAAAGGCAACTCCTACACCAAGGCAAGTGGCTATTGGTGGCCACCCACCTATTCCAATTGTCTCCTCGTGTCCGTTTTTGTTCAACACGTTCTTATGTACTGCTTTGTAATTGTGGGTTCTAGAATTTTGGGGCTGTTTGAATCCCCACACTTCCTCCATATGGATACAGGTGGCCTCTCGCCTAATCCAACATATTTATTTAGTATGTTTTCATGTCAGCACATCTTGTCGTAATTCCGGGGCTATTTTGGGGTCCTAAACATTGTTTTTTAGGCTCGCAATAGTGAAACTGTAGACAAAGTTAAAGTTTGACGACAGAATGTGTATTTCTCTAAAACACCTTTCCAACGAGCTATCACACACCTAAAACAGAGGTCATATGCAAAAGTTACAACCCTAGGAAGTTGAGGTACCAAATTACACCAACTTACCTATAGGACCCACATAACTTTTGATGTTTCACCTTCTAGGGTTAGGTTTTTGGATGTCTACGGTTTTGGCATTCAGGAGTAATATCAAAAAGGCCTATGGAGCCTCATTATAATCCATTCTTCTCAGACAGATGCGTGTAACAACCACATCTCTTCTCAGAGATAGCTACCACCATTCGAGCAAGTTTTTAGTTCTGCAGTTTTACAATTTCATCCTATTTCATTATTTAATAGAATATATTGTTCACTGGATATTTGTGTTATTCTGCATATCTCTGTGTTTATTGTATTTGGTGTTAATCAGTTCGTTCCGCTCCTAAATCCAGATCACTAAGCAAGATGGTGAAAATTTTCACTCAAGTGGGAATTTTGAAAGCAATGAAGATGATTATGTCAATAGTGGACACAATGTTGATGATGATTTTCCTCCAAATCATTATGTTGATGATGATGTTCTCAATCATTCAACTACAACAAATGAAGGTGATTGACATTCTCTAGTTCAGTCTCCTGACAATGTTTTGATTGATACTCCTTGTGGTGATAAGGAAAATCCTTCTAGTGAGGATGATGAAATAGTGGAGACATTGCAAAGAAACATTGTGTCTAGGACCAGGATTAGACCTTTTTATATAAATCCAAATCATTCTAGTTATACAATGTCTAGGAAAGAATTTCTCACTAAATCAATTTCCATAAGTGAATTGATTTCAAGTGAATTATGTCAAAAGAATTGTTTGAAAATCATGGACTACATGTATGCCTTGAATAAAATGAAGACATATTTGTCAATGAATAAGAGCATGCGAAATTCATATTTTTTTGGGGTGCTTGATATCCACCAATACATGATATGATTATCACATTGAGAATATTTTACTTTGCAGAAAGACTTTCAAAAAGATTCACTCTATTGGTAATCTTTGTCTATCAAGAATCCAGACAAGGTTGGAAAAATATCCATCATTTTATTCAAAGGTACATCATGGATGAGAGAGTGGGTCATTCACAAACACTACATTGTCATGGATGCGTGATTTCTTTTCCAAACATGGAGAGTGTATGCCAGATAGAGACACAATACATATTCCAGATAAATTTTCAAGGAGAGAAATCTACAACTTTTACAAAGGATATTCTTAAGGTGTTGAAGGAAATGGTAATTTTATTACATATGCATATTTTACAAGAATATGGAAGAAACAATTCAACAATGTTTGTATTCCTAAGAATTCAAGGATGAGGATTTGTAGTATATGTGCTACTCTTAAATCAATAAGAGATAAATCTGAAGGGGCAGAAAGAGGTATGTATTTACTATTTTTTTTAAAAGAATAGTTATCAACTATGAAAACATACGGTCAATATTTTTATTTTATGTCATGTGCATATTCCATAGTCAAAGCACTTCAAGAACATCAAAATCAACAATAAAGTGAAAGATAAAAGTTGTACAAACATAGGAAAAAGTGTTATGATGCTCCAAATAAATATTTAGGTATGATAATTGACGGCATGGACCGGAAGAAAACACTTCTACCACATTTTTTCTGTACACCCAAAAATTTACAAGAAGAGAATTTCATTCAGTTTCACTTGGTTGGTTGTATGGTTTTCAATGGAACAATGTATCCAAGGGTTTACTTCACATCTACCATTATTCATAATGATGCAAATCTTACCATCACCATAATTCATCATGTGCTCATTCACTGGTTTGGAAATCTTCCTCAAGTTCTCTATCTATAGTTGGACAACACTAGTCGTGAAAATAAAAATCAAATTGTGTTTGGATATCTAAGCATGCTTGTTGAAATGAGAATATTTCAAAAGGTGAAAGTTGGTTTCCTTCTTGCTGGACACACTCATGATCATATTGATCAAATGTGTAGTCATTTTTCAGTAACATTGAAGAGGAAAAATGTTGGAAGCCTACCATCATTGATTGAATGTATCAAGAAAGCATACATTCCAGAGCCCATTTTTCATATATTAGAAGAAACTGTTGACATGCGAAGATTTATTCAGGGATCGTATCGTGAAGAAAAATGTATTGAGAAACTTAATGACATTAGCTTCCAACATCAATTTTGTTTCAAAAAAATTGATGGTGAAACACTTATATGGGGAAAGCAGTATTCAACTACTACAGAATGGGGGTCTTCATCAGGTTTATCATTTTTGAAGTTCATTCCAGATCATCCAATTTTTGCATCAAAGTTATTATTTTTACAATCAGTTGCTGAAATCCATAATGCACGAAGGCGTAATAGAGATGTAGATTATTCTGAATGCCTGGAAGGAAGAAATTAAAAGGTCTATTAAGGATACATATGAGTACTTTGATGTTGCTAATTCTGTTTGGTGGGAGTCTTTTTTCAATAGTCAAAGTGACATAATTTCAATCTCAACAAATGAAGATACAATGTTGAGGACTCCATTTCATTGGCCACAAAATATGCTAAACAAATATGAAGAAACAAACATTGTTGAAGTTCAACAAGAATCTCAAGGTGATATTGAGTTTACATAAGCAGAGGAAAAAGAAATGTATATTGGTTCACGAAGGTCACGTGCACAACATGAAGCCATGGAAGACCTTTACATGGGTTCAGTACAAGATATTAAGGAGGGTAGCATGATTGCAATTTTAGCGACTGAAGATCCACATGGTTATCCATTCTGGATAGGAAAGGTTATACATATTAAGAAAGAAAATGATGATGCTATTGCAATTGAAGTGCATTGGTATGCAACAAGTACACACCCATTCAATGGTGTGTACAAGCCAAAGATGGTGGTTGAGAAACATGTCAATAGAAAGAGAAAAAAAAGGGTCAAAATACAACTCGTCGTCTCACCGACCTCTTAAAATTAGATGATGTTGGCATACTTGTTTATGACTTCAATTTGACAAAGAGATGAATTCTTCGCTCCAAGACAACATAGATTATCAAGAGGTTGTTACCGCAAGAAATAAATGCAAGATGGGAGTCTGCTGAACCTAGTCGTAGATATAAAATGAATTTGACATTTGAAATGTTGGGCTTGCATATAGACTCAGATGGTGCATACATCGACAATAGAGAACAGTATGGATCATCTACATCTTCATCCAAACATTCATCTGAAGAAAATGTAGAATCTGATGGTATTTCAGAAACCATGAGTCAATCTGAATAAGTGTATGAAACATTTTATGCATTTTTTAGCCATATGATGTTTGTATGGTAACTAAAAATGAGCATTGCGTTAATGATTGCAGCTATAGGAGACATCCTCCAGCCTACAACTTGTGAGATGTGGAATATAACAATGATGTGAAGTCTTACTCTCAGCTTACAAACCTGAGAGAAATTCCCCAATAAAGGGTTCATGGTTCCAGCCTGGGACAAAGGATAGGAATGTATATGGCCTCCTCCATGATGTGAGAGAGAAGAACTCCTGATGATTATTCGATGTAAGAGCGATCTGTTGAGTTAGGGAAATCCTGAAAAGCACTGGGCACATCATCATGAGAATAATAACAAAGATGACATGATGGCATCCTCTGAACGACAACGGAGTTGATGAGAAGACTCCAGATGATCCCCCTGTTGGTGACAGTGGGAAAGCATATCTATAGAGAATACATGACTATGGATGAACATAAGTGCATGTGCGAGGACCTAGTTCATCTGTGTAATGCAGTGACTCGGGTCTATGACATCCCTATGGATGTGGTCCCTAGTGGATGAGCACTAGTGGGTGTATAAGATCCTTTGCTATATATTGTTCAAGATTCAGACCTACATGTAACCCTAGTTATTATGTAAAGGGTACAGGTCGACCCTATATTAATATGATTAATATAAAGAAGAAAATTAATAATGAAAATATTAATTATAATAATAAAGATAATAATAAAGTGTGTTTGACTTAGAGAGGTCGGCCTTGTTGTGCCAATGAGATGCCCTTACAGATTAGTCAAAGTCTAATATAAGTAGGAGATGATTCTCCATTGTAGAATCATATCCTCCACACATATGTTTTGGAAATTTCAGCAAGTACTTCTCTTTGGAAAAGGTGCACACCTCTCTTTGGCGCTAGGGTTTCTAGAGCTTAAGCACCCTCTTGTGTGCTAAGTCATTTTGTTGGTGAAAGGTCTTTCTCTTAAAGAATATAGGAAAGGATTTGACTGCGTTTTTCTCCCTTGTTTGAGAAGGATTTCCCAGGATATATCTTGTGTTCTTGTGCATGGTGATTCTTCTTGTGATCTTGGTTGCTGCAACATTTATGGTTATGACTATTTGATAAAATTGGAATGAACTTCATACTTAACCTTAATGCCATGAAAAACTAACACATTGAACTTACATATGATCTTACATGAAGTTATGAATCTTTTGTTATGTTTTATGAATGATATGATTTTTTATTATGGATAATATAATAAAATGTCTTAGCTCATATGTTTTGAATATGGTCAATATAACAATAATTTTAAGAAATTATTTATGTTTCATTCAATGTAACTTGTATTTATTTTTTAGTAGTATATAAGTAAAAAACTATTAAAAAGTGACGTTGAATTTTTAAAGTATATTGTGATATTTTCATGGCATTATGTATTACCTTGTGCTTTGCGTGATAATAAGATTTAAAAAGCAAACATTTAAGGGTTGATTTTATGTTTTTGTTTACAATAATGATGAGTTCTTTTACCACATTATAAAAATGTGTCATTTTCATACCCCAATTTTAGAATGGGTACTACCGGTAGCAATACTTTTCAATTTGATGGTTGATTTTGAGGTTTAGGTTTTAATGGTACCAAGTGATAAAGATACGATTTCAAGTGATCTCAAAATTTAACGTTTTGAAAAGAAACAAATTTTCAAAAACATCTTTTTTTTTAGGTGTTGATTTTAAGGTTTTTCTGAGCTACTGTCTAAGTTTTGAAGGTCATGTTTGAATGTTGTAATTTTGACCACGTTTAAAAAAAATGTGCTACCGGTAGCACCACTTTTTGATTTGGGGGTTGATTTTGATGTTTTTTATTGAAAAGTATGGGTTTTTTGGGCCATAGTTCTCATTTTGAGGTCACAGTTCTCATTAAGTCGGTAACTATGTTCTGTACATTCGCTGACATCATTCGTATGGATGTTGAAATCAGTAGTACATAATGTTGTACATGTCTGAAAAATTCACATGTGTGGACCTGTTGTACAGTCATCCATACCTTTCTGCTCACATGTGCGAGTTGTACAACCTACTCACATGTGTGACATGTTCACACATGCAACTTGCTCACATATGTGGCCATCCATTTTCGACCTGGTTCCCCTCCTCCCTCACACGTGTGCCTTCCTTGGATGAGAAAGACGCCTTCCTTGGCTAAAGAACAAAAACAAAAAATCTCCAAGATAACCCTAGGTCAGATTGCCACAATTGTAGAATTTCCCTTGCTGAAATTTCCAAGTTCCTAGCACAAGTGCACTCTCACTTATGTTAACTCCATTATGCACAATGAGTAAATGTCACAATGACCTCTCTCCTTTATATACAAGTCCAATGAGCGAGTTTAGACACCGCTTATAAAATCAACAATTAATTAGAATATTTTAATCCTTTTTGTGGGTGTGAAACCTCTACACAAGCGCATAAAGCCCATCAACTTTCCCATGAGACCCTAGCCTCATTTGTGGTTTGGTTTCACTGAAACAAAATGATAATTTGGTGCCAACGAAGATTCCCACATGCCTAACACCTTGGCCTCTTGTGGGAATACCTCCCGAAGCTACAATATCATCAACAATGTTCATTTCCTAGACTCCATTTTGAACACTTTTTTATTTTTCAAATCGAGTAGTTTTTCAAGAGACTCGGATTTGTAATTTCGTTCTTTATATTATGTATAGAAATCTATAGGAATGGATCTGAGTGTTGTGACCCTATTTTTTTTCCTTTGAAAACCTACAAAATATTTTAAAAATCTTCCTTTTTGGCCCAAGAAAGAGCTCTAATACCACTTGCAGTGATCCTTAATCCTTAAAATTGAATCATAAACAATATATTCATAAATTTTCACACTTTATTCAATATAAAAAACCCTAAGGTAGGGAAACACCATACAATGATCATGTTATAGAATGATCAAATCATGTTCACTTGCCTCTTTGAGGGGAAACCTCTTGATGAGCTAAGTTGTAATACAATATAATCCAACACACACTTCGTAAGGAGGATTCCATTCATATTTATAGCTAGCTAGAAAACCTTAATCATAAAAAAATACTAACAACCTAGGGGACCTTATTTAATGAAGCAACATTACTTTTATCCATACTAACTACCTAGTGGGCCTTGTTTAATAATGCCAACATAGTGGACCTAGTCCAACTTATATTGAATGGACACCATAACTACATTATTATTACTCTAATGGGCCCTTTTCCCCCCCCAATAAACCCCATAGGGATGATCCCAACATAATATTCAGCAGGTGCCCAACCAAGTTGGTAAAAGTGGGGTGTTGTTATCACCCCAACCAGGGTTCAAGTCTCTCAATGGCATGCTTGTGCTTGTGCTCATGCTTGTGTGTGCATGTGATTCTGAAAATTGGTAGGACCAGGTGTAAATCCTAGGTGATCTTGGAGGAATAGATTCCCTCCATTTGTGGATTGTTAACTGAAGGAGGCTTCCATAGCATGGTAAATCGTTTATGTCCTAGTGTTAAATCTAAAGTAAAGTAATTGTTGCTCACTTGTATTGACTGAAAGCTTCAATAAAAAAATGTTTAAACTTAAATCAATAAGGGTTATTGGAACTAAAAAAATGAAATCTATTGATGTGAATAACATCATATGGACATGGTCATGAAAAGTGAGATAAAATGGAAAGCAACAAAAAAAAAATCGCTACAAAGGGATATGTAACCATTGAGGAACAACCGACACAAATGGACACAAATGGAAACATACTGGTGAGAATGAGATTAATGTTAATGAATGCAACTTTATTTAAGGTCACATATGCTCTTCTCTCTTAGCTTGGGATGTGTGTTTTCTGAAAATTTCTATACTGATCTAGTTACACTCTTTCCAAATAAAGTAATAATACCATGACTAACTCATAATTTTCATTTTTTATATATAAATATTTTGTGTTTGCATTAGAGGTGTTGGCTACCATCCTTATTGTACTATGCTTTAAACATTGTGTTTCTCATCTATATGTTTCATAATGAGAGGCATTTCCATACTTAAATATTTAATGTGTGAATGTTAAAAACCTATATTGACATTATTGGAATTTAATATTGACATTATTGGAGTTTATATTCTAGATTATAAGCCACACATTTAATAAAATTGAATTTTTTTATGTATATTTACATTATAGATTAAATTGATTTTTTATGCAAATTTACATTATAGATTAAATTGATTTTTTATGCATATTTATATTATAGATTAATGTTTTGTATATATGATGTTTAATCATCCTTTTAAAGGCTAGGTTTCCATCCATTGAAATCAAAGCTATGATTAGATAATGTACAAGCATAAGGTAATTAATATGAAGGATAATAAGCTTTTTAGTATTCCTTAGAATTCTAGCAAGTCACTTGAGACATAAGAGAGGGCTGCATAAAGACGTTAGTTCTTGGTTAAACCATTGAAAAAAAGAGGGAGAGACAACTCAACAAATATTGATACTATTAAAGCACTATCACAACTAAATTTAAAGAGAAATTGAGGTGCAACGAAGAGCTAGAGAATAAAAGAAAGTTAAATTACCATAGAGAGATCAATAACCCCAACTTAGAAGATCAAAAGTATCTTTATACTATAGCTAGCTTAAAGAAGAAAATTCACATTGTTAAAATAAAAATCAACTCTCACGACCTTCATAGTAAAAATGGGT
>SNQJ01S0123563.1:44914-57252 GCA_010110895.2 Picea sitchensis
TCGTGTATTACTGCATATTTGTGTTTATGGTTGCACCTCTGATACATTTATGTTATATTATTGAATATCTGCGATATCTCTGTGCATTTCTTTATTATATCTCCGCTCTCATTTCGTGCCGAAAATAATCCTGATCAATTGTCATAAGGGTACTTGCAGGAGGAAGGAACCGTTGGTGAAATCATGGACCCAGAGAGGTCTCAGTGCATTCAGAATAACAACACACTGCAAGTGAAGACCCCAGGTTTGATTGTTTTAGATTATCATGCTACATTACAAGTAGGTGTTGTAGTTGTGACAACAATCCTTAAATTGTTTTGATTCTAGAGATGTACTCATAAATCTCCTCTAGGAGATATTCTTGTCTTGTTTCCTTTCGTTTGTTTCCTTGTTTCAGGTAGGTTAACAACAAAGGAAGATGTTTTTCCTTCAAGACTTCAGAGGGAGTCACTTGACTCAGAGGGAGTCAAAATTATTTGAGAAGAAGGAAAAGACAAATACCTTTTCCCCCTCATCAGTTCAGAAGGAGACAACCATTGATACAGTTGATCCAGTTGGTATTCCTAGGGACTTTACAATAAGCCATAAAAGGCATGTATGGGCTTGACAAACTCTGCAAGAGGCAGAAAGAAATGCATCTGATGGAAGTGTCGAGAAATACAAAAACAAGACTTGTAGTCAGAGGATTATCACAAGCAAAGGGAGTGAACTGTGATGAGACATATTGATCCAGTAGCCTGATGCACTCCCATTTGTACTACTACCCATGAGTTGGAAACTACATCAAATAGATGATTTCTTGATGAAGATTGGGTTTTAGCAAGAGTGTTGCTGATCCAAATCTATACTATTACATTGTTGGTGACAAGAACCTGATTTTGATGACTTGTTCAAGAAGTCGTGTTGTTACAAGCAAGCCTTGACTTCTGATTTCAAGATGAAGGATCTAGGTATGATGCACTACTTCTTGGGACAAGAAGTATGATAGAGGACCAATGAGACTTTTCCTAAGTCAAGGAAAACATACGGTGGGGATATTAAAGAAGCTCAATATTACAGAATGCAAATCCATGTCTACATTGATGTTGATGGATTTGATGAAAACATAAATGATGATGATTCAGACAAGATTGATCCACGGTTGATTGAATCATTGATGTATTTGGTTAACACTAGACCTGATATATGATATGCAACAAATGTGCGTAGTCAATCCATGAGTCAACTGAGATAGACTCACTGGATAGCAGTAAAGCATGTATTGAGATATATACGAGGCACATTTGGACATGGCCTAAGATACATTGCCTCCAGTGAGAACTTGAGTTTGCAGGGATATGTCGATACACATTGAGCAGAGAGTACAGTGGATCGGAAGAGAACATCTGATTGTTGTTTTACCATTAAGTTTGCCATGATTTCCTGGTGCAGTAGGAAACAAGGCTTCGTGGCCTTGAGTACCACAGAAACAAAGCATATATCATTGAGTGTGCGAAGTAGCGTGGCTTCACAAGCTTCTGACAGATTTACTTGATCATGATATGGATTCTATGATGATAAACAAAGTTGTGTTTGAAGCTCTTTGAGAATCTGATGTTTCATGATATATTGAAACATGTTGAGATAAAATATCATTTTTGAGAGACATGATGCAAAGGAAAACAACACACATGTTGTACCTTCCTACACATGAGCAGATTGCACACATCTTCAACAAATTGGCTTGGTGAAGAATACCTCCCTAGTTGAGAGGGAGTGTTGATGACTACAACCAAGACAAAGTTCGAAGTACTTCCATGTGAGACTTGGCCTGATGAAGAATGCCTCCCTAGCTAAGAGGAAGTGTTGATGATTACAACTATGTGAGACATTCTCCAGGACACAGATTGATTGAGTTGACCTGAGAGAGATCCCCTGAGATGGGTGTGTGGTTCCTATCTAAGACAAATTTGGAACGTAGTGATGACCTCCTCCTTACAGAGAGTTGAGAAGAACTTTAGATGATTCTCCTGTGTAATGCAGTGAGAAAAGGAAATATGTTGATTTGGACATGCCCGTGGCTGAGCACAAGGTGAACGTGTGAATTCCCATGAGTTGGGTGCAATGTTATGAGACAAATATGAAGACAATGTATTAGCCTCCTCTGAGCAGAGAGTTGAGATGATGAACTCCATATGAATATCATGTGTAATGCAGTGGGAAAGAAGATATGCTGAGTTGGATGTGCCTTTGGATGAGCACAGGTGAATGTGTGTAACACACCCATGGTGGGGCGTTGAATTTTCATTCTTCTTAAGAAAATCAAAACCCCCATTCGGGGTCTCTATTCCATTCTTCTCTTCCAGAGATTTCCATCCACGGTTTCTATGCTCCGAACCGAGCTCAAACCTGGAAGGTATCCTTTCCTAAGTTGTTCGGGTGTTCATTGGTCGAGGCCACGAGGCTTCCACATGGGTCCGAATCAACATGTTTCTCCCTGAGTCCTTTGATATCTCAGATCTTCCAACATCCTTAATTCTATGGAAAAAATCTATCCACCAACAAATCCAACGATTGGACTTGGTCCTCGACTAACTCACAGGTTCACGGGAGATTTAGAGTTCGGCCTTCGGGATTTGAATTCCATGCCTAGCCCCTTCCATCCATCCATACTCGCATATGACCATGGTCTATGACCAAACTCCAAGACAATAGGCGCCAAGACAACCACCGCGCGAATCCTCCAAAGTGGAAAATCTACGAAGTTCACAATCTGATGTTGTGTGTCCTCAGAGATTTTGGCGACCCTGATTCAATTTGGGACTTTGGTGTTTGGGAGTTTCGAATGCTCCAAATCCTTTTTCCTTCGAAGTACTCCATACCCAGAGTCACAGATCGAGCGCCACACGTCCCCTTCCAATGGATGATTCCGATGGACTTAGGCACTTCGGGACTTTAGGCCTTCGAGACTTCACTCCTCGTGTTCATCCAAAGTGCTCTTCTCTGGAGTTAACAATCTAATGCCACGTGCCTTCCTATGTCGACGAATAGGATCTACTCCGACACTTCGGCACTTTGGGGATTTTTGAAGCAACTCAAATCCTCCGGAGTCTCAAAGTCCTAGACTCCCGGAATCCCAGTCATTTCACCAACCACATGGGTGAGGTTGGAAATGTACCAGGGGATGACACGTAGCTAGGTTAGGGGCGACACGTGCCCTTGTCTGGGATGACACGTATCACGTTAAAAAATGGCTATAGGGTGTGTGATGTGCATGAATCCAAGTGGCACGTGGCTCATCAAGCTTAAATCCACGTCACCATGGATGGTGTCACTGTGCCTCGTCACTCTGGTCTAATCGTCTTTCAACCTCCCTCATATTTTCATAGTCGAGATCTGGCCAATACTGATTTGTTCACAGATCGACGGTTCACAGTGATTGTGGGGCCCCAACATGCTCGCTCTTTATAGAGAGCTCAATCTCTGCAATCTAAAAAGTGTTCGCCCGACTCTATCTAATCGTGGTCGTTGATCCTCCACCCTGACGAGATCAATGATGTTGGTTGATTGCTGGCCGTGAATTAGCACGTCTACTAATTTCACCTTCGCGCTCCACAATGATTCCCAACCATCGATCTATGTTCTCATATCGACGGTTCACAATGATTGCAGGGCCCAATCTCCGCAATATGGAAAGTGTTTGCCTAACTCTGTTTAATCATGGTCGTTGATCCTCCACCCTGACGAGATCAACGATGTTGGTTGATTGTGGGCCGTGAACTAGCACGTCCACTAATTTCACCTTCACGCTCCACAATGATTCCCAACCATCGATATAATTGAGTGGCTGGTGTTTGATCCGTTAACTCCAATGGATCTTTGAGTCGATTCGACAACTGAGATAGGTTTTCCTCCCGATGAACAACTCACATTCATCTCCTTTGTCAGGTTCTTGATTCATCTATGGCTCTTGTTACTTAGGGAGTTCAGGTAACTTTGAATATCGTGAAGTTTGACATCCCAGGGCGTCGAACTCCTGAAACTCCAAAACCATTATCAACTAGCTCCTTTTAGGCTTAGCACAGGGTTCCTAGACCCAAGTTACATGGAACTTCATATGACTCTTGGGCTATGAGCTCTACTCTTAGCCGGGTTTTGGTTAAGGCCGTGGGCGCAAGTTCAAGGTCTCTCAGGCTACTAGTTTGAATGAAACTCCTTCCTAACTCACATAACTTTAAGTTCTGAAACAGGGCAAGGTAAACTCGTGAGGTTATCGATATGGTAGAAATGCCAAGAGGCTTGCTTCGACTCAAGAGTTGTGAGGTAGCTTCCTGGGGAAAACAACTTCGAGAGTTAAACTGGAGCACAAAGGAGAAGCATAATCATAAGTTCTCAAGGAAGACAACATATACACATAACTTAACCATTTTAATACAGAAAACATTTATAGATATGTAAATACATGCATGCAACCATTAATTCCAATTCAACGTATAGAGTATGAAAACACTTATCAGAACCAGATAACGTGAAGCGACTGCTGGAAGTGGTGCCCGTTTCCACCCAACCATAGGCTCAGTCACTCCTAACATATTTACCACTAGACACCCACGAGCTAGACCACGATGCTTTGAGATTGATTCTCTTCTTTCAGCATAGAAATAGATAGGGACGAATGTTACTCTCCTTCTCCCGACTCAGTCTCTATTTCCCGCGATCAGAACACACTCATTTTCACAGTTCTTCCTCGAAACCCAAGAGCTTAGTCTCTCATCTCTGCACTCTTCGCAGTCCCTCTTCTCTCCGTCCACCATGCCTACCTTTCTTTCCTTTCTCAACAATATTGTGTGTGGCATGAATCCCCAATCTGTGGTCAGGTCTGGAAGCCTTACAAATGGGCGGTCTTCCCCATCCCCTCATTAACTCTTGAGGAGGTCTTCCCAACTACCAGCATGACTGCAATTCATTCCTGGGTCAGAGGGTTGTTCTGATCTTGAGCAATTAAATCCAGCAAAGTACTGGTCCGGTAGAAGTTAACACAACCATTCCTGGTCCCCTCCACTATCTCTTTCATAGCATTCATGGTCTCTCTTAGCACATCCCCTTTTCCAACAGTCATGCAACACTTATCCATTTTCTATTAAAATAACAAAATTTACATTCATCGACCTTTTATACAAAGGTCCATCAAATCAAACATTCACACATTTGAGTTTTCCATAGTCTCTTGGCCAATATAGTTATATTTACAAACTGGGGGAAACTGGGTATTACAATTCCCTCCCCCTTAAAGGAACATCGTCCTTGATGTTCTATCTGTCAACATGCTATGTACATACAAAAGTAAAAAAAATTGGATATGCTTGTCTCATGGCATCCTCCATTTCCCATGTAGCCTCATCTGGGCCAAAGTGTTTCCACTGCACCTTGACATGTGCAATGGTTCAGTTCCTGAGTGAGGTTTCCTTCTTGTCTAGTATGAATTGAGGTTCTGGCAGGAATTCTCCCTCCAGCTCCACCTGGATAATAGACCAGTCAATTATATGATTAGAATCATGTACATATTTATTCAATAATGAAACATGGAAAACATTATGTGCCTTTACTATGGGAGGGAGCGCTAGCCTATAGGCTACAGGTCCCACTTTATCTAAGACTTCAAAGGGTCCAGAATACCGAGGTGCTAACATGGCACAAGCTCCCATTTTCAGGGAAGTCTTCCTGGGTCTAACTTTGAGATAGACATGGTCCCCTGTCTTGAACTCTCTGGGAGTTCTCTTTCTGTCGGCATAGCTCTTTTGTTTATCCTGAGCAATTTTCAGATTTTGTTTTATCTGAATCACTCATTTTTCCATTTCTTTCAGCATGTCTGGTTCGATTGTAATTCTATCCACTGGATAACTCCAACTAATTGGAATCTTGCACTGTCTACCATAGAGGGATTCAAAAGGGCTCATCTTCAGTGACTCTTGATAACCGTTGTTGTAGGAAAATTCTACCAATGGCAGGTAGTCTTCCCACTTCTTAGGCTGATGAATTACATGCATCCTCAACACGTCTTCTAATATTTGGTTTAATATTTTTGTTTTTCCATCAGTTTGGGGGTGATAAGATGTGCTAAATAACAATTTAGTCTCAAGACTAGCCATCAAGGATTTCCAAAATCTTGAAGTAAATTTTGTGTCTCTGTCGGATACAATCTCTCTAGGCATTCCATGCAGTCTGAATATCTCCTTCGTGAAGATATTGGCAATATCTATTGCTTTGCAAGTCAACTTGACAGGAACGAAGTGAGCATACTTGCTCAATTTGTCCACCACTACCATGATGGCGTCATTTTGCTTAGCCGATTTTGGTAATCCAATGATGAAATCCATGAAAATGGTTTCCCATTTCCATTCTGGAATTGGTAGAGGTTGTAACAACCCTGCTGGGTGCCGATGTTCTACCTTAACTTGCTGGAATTATATGCACTTAGCTAGATAGTCAACTATGTCCTTTTTCAGTCAAGGTCAATAGAATTGTTTCCTAGTGGCCGTGATCATTTTTTGATATCCTGGGTGACCAATATATGGTCTCTTGTGTAGGTCATCCATTATGAACCTATTCAATTCGTCACAACTTGGAATATACAATCTGTTTCTGTAGGTCAGCAGGCCTTCATCAAGCATCTGATAGCCTTCATACTTTATCCCTGTAGGCTCTTGCCTTAGGTATGAGGTCACGGTCTTGAAGAATGCATCTGTTTCTTGTGCATTCTTGATTCTTTCCCTGACATCTGTTTCACAGGTGCTTACCGCTTCCAGGTGAATCATTTTCATACTTTTGCTAAGGGAACCAACCACCCTATTTTCCTTCCCTTTGATGTGTTTGATTTCGAAATCGAACTCACTAAGGAGAGCCATCCACCTAGCTTGTATAACATTGAATTTTGGTTGATCAAACAAGTGCCTCAACCCATAGTGGTCTGTCATAAGTACAAATCTCCTACCCAGAAGTTAATGCCTCCACATTTTTAAAGCATGCACTATGGCAACCAACTCTAGATCATGGGTCACATAATTGATTTCATGTTCATTCAATTTCCCGGATTCTTACAAATTACAAGTCCTTCTTGCATAAGGATTCCTCCGAGCCCTTCCTTGCAGACATTCGTACACACGAGGAAGTTATTATCAGGATTTGCAATCTTTAGCATGAGTGCATGGGTCAGAAGGTATTTCAGTTCCTGAAATCTTTCTTCACATTCTAATGTCCAAGTGAATTTAACGCCCTTTTTCTTGAGGGCGGTGATTGGACAATCAATCTTGGAAAATACTCTTATAAACCTTCTATAATATCCTGCTAAGCCCATAAAGGATCTGGTATCAGATACATCCTTTGGGGTAGGCCATTCCATAATAGATATGATCTTTTCAGGGTCTACTGCCACCCCTTCTTTAGAAATAACATGGCCCAAGTAATGTACTTGCTTCTGGAAAAATTCACACTTGCTAAACTTAGCGTAGAGTTGATGTTTTCTTAGTACTTGAAGTACAAGTCTAAGATGTTCTTCATTCTCCTCTCTGTTCTTGGATTATGTTAAGATATCATCAATGAAAACCAATACAAATATATCTATGAATTTGTTGAGTACATTGTTCATCAAGCACATAAAAGTGGCGAGGGCATTGGTTAATCCAAATTCCACCACCACAAATTCATAGTGACCATACCTTGTCCTGAAGGCCGTTTTGTGGAAGTCTGCATCCTTGATTTGAAATTGATGGTATCCAGACCTCAAGTCAATCTTTGAGAAAATGGAAGCACCCCCTAATTGGTTGAACAAGTCATCGATTCTTGGTAAGGGGTACTTGTTCTTTATGGTTGTCTTATTGAGTGGTCTATAATCTATGCACAATCAGAGTGTGCCATCTTTCTTTTTCACAAGCAAGACTGGTGCTCCCCATGGAGACACGCTGGGTCGGATGTAGCCTTTTTCCATCATTTCCTTTAGTTGTAGCTTGATCTCAACTAGATCAGGTGTACTCATCATATAGGGTGTCCTAGACACTTGCACTGCTCCTGGTGCAAGTTCTATCGAGAAGTCAATGTCTCTTCTCGGAGGTAGACCTAGTACCTCTTCTGGAAACACGTCTCTATATTATCTTAATATGGGGTGGTCCTATAGGTTCAGTTTGTCATCCTCAATAGATTCCAACACCTGTATTGCATATAGAGGACATCCATTTTTGCAAATACTTTTTCATTTGAAGGGCTGATATTTATCTCACTAAGACAGGCTTTTGAATCCCTTGGAGGGTCATATTTCTCCCTTCTTCATTTACACATTCTAAAGTTTTATGGTAACAATCCAACTTAGTTTTATAAGAAACCAACCTGCCCATACCAATCAACAAGTCATAAGATCCTAGGGGAAGTATGTTAAGGGTCGCTCGGGTGGGAAATCCATCCACGATGAATTGGCAAGCTGGTATGACCTCTGCTACTTTTGTTTTGGTTCTAGTGGCTAGTTGTACCAACCATGGCTTGACATGTCTAACTGGTTGCATTTTACACTTGTCAACAGTCCGAGGGGCCACATAACTCAAATTAGAACCAGGGTCAATTAAAATAGAAACTAGACGATCAACGATCATACCTTCCATCTCCACCACTGAAGCTTGGTGGTCGGCTTGTTTATTATCCAAAGCCGCATAAATCCGTGGCATGCTCCTAGCCACATCATTGACTATGGTAGCTTCTTGGATGTTGTAGACTCTCCTACTGTTCTGTTGTCTATGTGGGAAATCCCTCAAAAGATGTTCTTCTCTACAACCCCAACATTTCAAGGGTTCTCTCTTTGGGTTATCAGTCTTTCCTGGGGTTGATCGAAAAGGTTTATTTCCACTTTGAGAGGGGAAATTATGTTGATACACACTTCGGGTAGGAAGGCTCATCCTTGAATCCTTCCTATAGTTCTTAAATCTTGAGGATTTAAACCCCTTCTTCTTGAATCTCGAACTACTCTTCTTGTTCCATTCCTCACGAGGTTTTGTCTGACGCCCGAACTATTCATAACAATACCTTGCCCTCCTAATAGTGTCTTCTAAGGTCTTTGGCTCGTCAAACTCAATCTTGTTCCGGTAGGTCTGAGGTAACCCTTTGATAAATCGTCGCACTTTTACCTTTTCATCTTTTATGTAGGGTGCGTACCTCAACAACTCAAGGAATTTATTGACATATTCCTCTATGATGAATTTTACTAGCTTGAGTTCATAGAAATTCTTAGTCTTCCCATCAAAGTATTTCTCTGAGAGATACTTCTTCTTTAAGTGTTTTTCAAACTATTTCCATGATACGTCCTCTTCATGGATTCATTTCACATTCTTAAGATCTTCCCACCAAATGGGAGCCTTTCCACTTAGGTTGAATATGGCTATTCAAGCTTCAAGTTTTTAGAATAGTCATTAACTTTGAAGTAGCTCTTTAAACCAAGAAGCCAAGATTCTACCTCTTTCCCTTTCTCAATCTCTCCATTGAAAGAGGGTAGTTTATCTTTATTGAACTCTTCAGGGTCATGACTTTTGGAATGCTTTCAATTCTTTCCTTTCTTCTGAGAATATGAGCTAGTTTTTCTACTAGAAGATCCCTCGGAGTTGTCAGTTCCCTTTCCAAAGGACTCTCCTGATGAGCGTCCCCTGCCTCTAGGTTAGGCCTTCCTTGAGGTACTTCTCCCTGTGTGGCCACTTATGGGACCACGTTTTCATATTTCAGGTGGACTTTGACTTCTCTCTATATGTTGTCGATCCACATGACTGGTTGCAGGTCCATGCTACAAATGCCTATGTATATCAAATAAGATCTGCAACAAGACTGCATTGATTTTCGTTTGTTTTTCTTTCTCATTTATCAATCTCTTGTTGTCAGTCTTACAACTTTATAATTCATCCATAAGGCTCCTTACAGTTTCAGCTAGATCCGGAGGGGTCTCTACTGCCCTCCTCTCATCAGACTCTTCGTCTCTATTGTGGGAGCCATCCCCCACTTCATGGTGCATCACCATCCTTTATGCTTGTGGTTTCCTGTGATTCACTAACTGCTGGAGTGATGACAAAACACTTGTTGTTAGCTAACATTCTATTAGTTCATGAATAACACATAGTTCATTTTTCTTAAATACACACACACAATAGAAAGTTTTCATTCTTTTCTTTAGTAATAGTTTAACCAGACTCTTTAGGAAAGAGGTAAGGTAGGGAATCACCCTAAATATTTTCTTTAAACACGGTTTTTAAGCGACTCGTTCATGAGCCCAAGTAGGCCAAGTGTTGTAACCATACTCTGATACCAATTTGTAACACACCCATGGTGGGGCGTCGAAATTTCATTCTTCTTAAGAAAATCAAAACCCTCATTCGAGGTCTCTATCCCATTCTTCTCTTTCAGAGATTTCCAACCACGGTCTCCATGCTCTGAACTGAGATCAGACCTGGCAGATATCCTTTCCCAAGTTCTTCGGGTGTTCATTGGTCGAAGCCACAAGGATTCCACGTGGGTACGACTCAAGATGTTTCTCTCTGAGTCCTCTGATATCCCGGATCTTCGAGCGTCCTTAATTCTATGGTGGAAATCCATCCACCAACAAATCTAATGACTGGACTTGGTCCTCGAATAACTCACAGGTTCACGGGGGATTCGACGTTTGACCTACGGGATTTGAATTCCAGGCCTAGCCCCTTTCATCCATCCATACTCGCATATGACCGCGGACTATGACCAGACGCCAAGACAACAGGTGCCATGACAACCACCGTGTGAACCCTCCGGCGTGGAAAATCTTCAAAGTTCACAATCCGATGTCACGTGTCCTCAGAGATCTCGATGGCCCTGATTCAATTCAGGACTTCGTTGTTCGAGAGTTTCAAATGCTCCAAATCCTTTTTCCTCCGAAGTACTATGTACCCAGAGTCACAGATCGAGTGCCACACGTCCCCTTCCAACGGAAGGTTTCCAATGGACTTCGACACTTCGGGACTTTAGGCCTTCGAGACTTCACTCCTTGTATTCCTACGGAGTTCTCTTCTCTAGAGTTAACGATCTATTGCCACACGCCTTCCTGTACCGACGACTAGGATCTACTCCATCACTTCGACACTTTGGGGATTTTTTAAGCACCTTAAATCCTCTGGAGTCCTGAAGTCTCATACTCCCGGAATCCCAGTCATTTCACCAACCACGTGTTAATATTATGGTAGCTTCGGGAGGTATGAACCTCTATTATGACCTATGACAAGATTAGAATCCTCTGGAAGGAAGCAAAGAATTGAAGGAAACCCTAGACAAGTTGTCGGTTGAACAAATATATTTAAATTGAATTTATTGATGTCCAGAAGGAGAAGTCATCCCCAGTTAGACTAGCCAGTCCACTATAAATACAGGGCGTCGGTTTCATTATTTCATATCTCAGCAGTTGCAGTGAGAGCTAAATCTGTGCAGGCAGTTACATGCAGCAGCAGTTTGATGCGCAAGTTTCTGGGAGAGATGGGAAAGTGGTGCGCTAGCTTATGGGTGGGATCATCTGTTTAGTTTAGTTTCTATTCTCTTGCTTGGTGCATTTAGCCTCTCTTGGCTATTGATTGCTACCAGGATTCTCTTCTCGGTCAAGGTCAAGGTGCTCGGAGGGTGGCTTCGGCATGTGGTTGGGTGACGAGGGTATCGTCAATGGTTAAACGAGCACAATCCTCTATATTATAACAGGTTATGGGCCCACACCCCCTTCAGTCAGCCTAAAACGCTGGAAGGAAACATAACCGCTAGGTATTGAGCTCATTGAGGAACTGTCACTAGGGTTACTAGTAGGAGCAACTTCCAAAGAACTGCAGCTAGGGTTACTAGTAGTAGCAGTTACAGAAACCCTAATTCTCAGATCTGGCACCTTGTGATGGAGCATCTTGTTCAAGGAGAAGATATCCAGATGCGCCCTAACTCAACGCACCTATTGACTTTCTCAGAAGAGAGAAATGACATAGTTGAAGTTTTGGATCAAGGCATGACCAGTTATCAGTCAACCGAAGACATGTGCGAAACAATCAGTCTCTTACATTACTCAGCACTTACCGGGACAATCGAAGACAATATGTGGATAATCGACAGTGGAGCTTCCAGGCACATGACAGGAGATCAAGCTAGACTCTCAGATCTAAATGAGAGAAAGACATCATACAAAGTGGAGCCTGGAGACAAAAGCACCTACCCCGTCGAAGGATTTGGACAAGCCTCCATCAAATTGGAATCAGGTAATCATGTTCACTTAAGCAATGTTTTATATGTACCTGGTTTAGAAAAGAATCTTGTATCAATATCATGTTTAGAAGACA
>SNQJ01S0123564.1:0-20837 GCA_010110895.2 Picea sitchensis
TTTCTGACTCAGGATAGTTTCTTCATTTTGGTTTGGCAGACTGTAGGGTTTCTGTGAGGCAAAATGGCTGGCGAGGCGATTGGTACTAGAGCTGTAGCCAATGTTTTGAGCATTTATTTTTTTAATCATAAATATCTCGATAATCATGTAATTGGATGTCATGAATCATACATGAAGAAAGAGGAAAAACTGGGCGTAAAGCTGTTTGTGCTCAGCCATCTATATTAACCAGTACCAGCCCATCGATATTAACAGGCTATGAATGGTGGGAATACAGTGGGATCGTATATGAAATTGAGTAATAAATTGTTGTTTTGGAAGGGATTTATAAGGAAGACGATGGGCTTGAATTGTGACTGCAGTATTTATAAACATTAGGGACACTATGCTTATGCATTCAAACAATAATCTGTATTATAATGAATTCTATTGAGCCAAAATTTAAATATGTTAGAAGATAGTCAAAATCTTAAACTAGTTAGATTATTTTGTACTGCATGATATGCTTATTTGATATTTAGCCACCGTTTACAAGTTTATTTTAATTTCAAGTTTACGGTTTGTTTGCATTATAAACAATCTCCAGTTATTGCTGAGGAAATTGAGTCAATCTTGCGTGTTTTATGTGTTTAATACTAGTTTAATATATTTATTTTATGTATGTTTGAACATTGGATGTTTCTTGACTATTTTTGGCACATCTATATAATATTAAAAGGACATCTCTGATAGAAAACAAGGGAAAATTTGTACACAATTGTAGGTAGACTGTTATCACGAAGTTAGTCTTAAAAGTAAGTTTTCTTAAACATTTTTGAATGATAAAACAAACAAGACGTATTTTTTTTTCTCATCATTCATGTTATCTAATAAATAAATATTTGATGGCTTGGTTGAAATTCATATATTTTCCTGAAATATAGAATATCCAGGAAACAAAAAATTATGGCTTGGTTGAAATTCATATCTTTTCCTGAGAAATATAGAATATCCAGGAAACAAAAAAAAATTTATGGCTTGGTTGAAATTCATATATTTTCCTAAGAAATATAGATTATCCATGAAACAAAAAAATTATGGCTTGGTTCTACAAATTGTTCAATCATTATTTTTTGTAGATGGACATATTTAGGGCTTTCTACTTTTGGAGGTTTGTCAGCCTTGGACATTTAGGAGAAAGGGCTTATAGAGGAGAATTTGAATGCATCGATGATGATGGACATCATTGAGGCTTAGTGGTGTCTGCTTCAGTTGCTGTATATGGAGACTTTGCGTTTGCATTCAGCCTCTCCTTTCGCTTCTCCAAAAAAACGTTGYAGGGAATGCTTCTGTGTGCACCTTGCAAGCTGCAGGTTGGCGGTGGATTCCTGATCCCTCCTATAATCATGACAGGAAGAGATTTTTGCAGCTCAGTCTGCCATCGACAGATGTTCTGGACATTAGTAAGTGGATATCTGGAATGATTTCCACTACTGGTAGTTAACATGATAGCTTGTGCCTTATCTGAAGGAATTTCATCATATACGTTCACCATTCCACAGTAGAAAATGGTTAATTGTGCACCGGATCACCTGCCCGGAATGGTGGACGCAGCGGGCCTTGGTCTGCGTATTGACCCCCATAGGCTCCTGCGTATTGACGTGCAGTTCACGCCTTTTGGGCCCCTTTCGTGAGCTCCTCCTCTACGTGACTTGATGTGTGGTGCTTGGGCACTCGATCTTGGCTGAATTATCTTCTATTTTTGTTTCCCTTCTAGTAAATTGTAATCTCTTTTGGCAATTTGGATATTTGTTAGAGGGTTGTCTCAGAGTTCTGAGGATTTTTCAGTGTGTAGGGTTTGCATAAAGGGCGAGAAACATAATTTTAAGGGAAGTAATGCATCTCACTGAGATCATGCAGAGTTACATTGTGCAAGTGATGAATTTATCTCCAAATGCAACAGAACAACATGTTCGAGATTTCTTCTCCCACTCTAGAACGATCGAAAATGTTGAATTGGAGAGATAAGCTCAAGTTTTTAGGGAATTTTTTTTTGTTTCAAATCTGTATTGTTTAAGGTCGCCAGAAAGTGTTGAATTAGAGAGGTAGCCTCAAGATTTTGGGGATTTTTTTTGTTACCAACACTTTCACCTGGTTCGTTTTGGCTGCATTAAAGCAACAACATGTCTTTAGGGGGTTTTGAACCTCGGTCTGAGTATTAAGATTGCTTAATATTGTTTATTTTTTTTTGGAGATTTATGTATAAATTGTGTCCAACACACTCCCTTTTTTTTTAATGTTTTTGTTTAATTGCAGTTTAATAGCAGTTTATTATTCTTCATATTTTAACTTTATTGCAGTTTAACTTTATATTTTTAATGACTAAATGACTTAGGTATATAAAGTTAAAACTAAAAGGAAGGAAGCTTCAATTTTAGTTTAATTTCTCCCTGTACGATATAGTTACTGGGTTAATCTACAAGAAGCTTATTATTTTGTTTTTTGCTTTTTTGTTTTTTTTTAATGAAAATTGTTTTTATATATATAATTGTGTATATATAATAATAATAAAAATTGTGTGCTTGTCTTACAGGTTAGTTGGAGCTGGAGCTCGGGTTTTCATCAATCAAGGGTTTCAGGGTTTCACCATAGCTAAATAAAAGTGTTTAAATTCTGGGTGGGTAGGTAGGCCCTTGGCTCCAGATTTTGAACCAGGGATCTAATACCATGTGTAGTAGCCGTAAAAAAWAATACAAAATTTAATTCTAATTTAGCATATAATTCTTTCTTATACTAAAATAATTCAATCACCAACATTTGAGCATATGATATTCGACAAAAAAAAAWTTWAAATTTTATCCACAGCATAAGAATTACTCAACAGAATAATTAAATTACCTCTCCCTGATGCTAATTCCCCTGTCGATCTGGTTGTTCGTTGYTGAACTGTGTCAAACACTGCTCAAAACCGAGTTTCCACCCTACCAACTAGGACAAATTCCTAGCTCCAGGATACCATATGGATATCCTGGCCCTCGTGCCCAAAACCTCCAGCAAACCGGTGCCCCCTGTACTGATCCTTTGCCCAACTCCCCCAACTCAAACTCTCTCCAACCAATTCCCAAATCCAAGAGAGCCCTCCCCAAAAATCCCAGTCCAATGATAATCATCCCCCCTTCCATCAACCCTCCTCCACTCATATCCCTCCTTCACCACCCTTTCTCCTCATTTATTTCCTCTTTGCATTCATTACCTTATCCACATAGTTAATGCCCCTTATCCAATTTTTCATGTTCCTTATCCGTTTATTAATGCCCCTTATCCCCTCCGTATATGTAATCTTTAATTTAAACAATATAATTTATTAACCCTATTAAATTTATTACCCTGTTCATTCAATGTGATAGGTAATTAATTAAATTAATTAATTAATCAAAATTATAACATTTAATTAACTAATAAATATTTAATTAATATTATTATGCCAATCTTTGTTTAGTTAAAACCATGTTAAGACAATTAATCACCTAATTAATTTTGCTTAATAATCCCTAAACATATTTTCAACTAGGGTTGTTACAGAAAACAGGTAAGTATGACTGGGAATGGTATGCCACCCCTTTCAAGGAACCACCAATAGTACCCCTTTTCCTGAGGAGTGACAACATGAGACAAGGATTCCTAGGATGGCCACCAAGGTGAAATAGGGAAAAACGCATAACTCCTGAGCTCATGATTCATTATCCAAATTCAACATATGATCATTAACCAAATTCCCAATGTATTAAATATGACACTTTATATGAAACAAGGACTAGTTTACCTCATAATGTGTTGTGAAACCATGTCCCAATGAGCCTTGTTGATTCAATATGATGAGCCATGATGGCGAGGAAGAGGCATCCGTGGAGGATTTTGGGCTTCTCTCTGTGGATATGTTGATCATCATGAACCATTAGGATCACTGTCTTCATTGTGGGCCACGAGACATGATCTCCTCTAGTTACTCCTAGGTGAGAGGGAGTAAATTTTTTCACCAATAATGGTTAACAAATCCCAATATTTCTCTCTTGATACAAAAAATTCAAATGAAATCCCATGCATATCATGGATACACTTGGAAAAATGAATAAATTCACTACAAAGGGCATATTTATTTGAAAAAATAGCTAGCTTTTAATTCAAGGGTGTTAGTTGAACTCCATTCCTCTACAACAAAAGGTCATTCAAGTTTTCATAAAACATATGAAAAGATAAAACATTCATTTTCTTAGGGAGGAATGAAGAAGGACCTCCATAACTTTGTGGCATAATTTTACATTTTCCAATGACACAAGGGAGAGATAGTGAAACATCTAGGTGAAACACAACCTTTACCCATTCCATCAGTTGTATGGATTCACATTTCTATGGACTTCATCGAGGGGTTTCCCAAATCTGGAAATAAATCCATCATCATGGTTGTGGTTTTTTTTTTCTTCCAAATATGCTCATTTTTGTGCTCTATAACAACTCTTTAAAGCCTCTATGGTCACTCAAGTATTCATTGATAATATCTTTAAATTCCATGGTATGCCACAATATATTATGATGGACTATGACCCCACTTTCACTAGAAATTTTTGGCAAGAGTTGTTTTAGCACCAGGGCACTCAATTGAATATTAGCACCACATATCACCCCCAAACTAATGGTCATATTGAAGGTGTCAACAAATGCTTGGAAGCCTATTTGTGGTTCTTTACTTTAGAGTGATAATCCCAATGGGTTCAATGGTTACCTCTAGCAGAATGGTGGTATAATACAACTTATCATGGTGCCACTCGAATGAATCCCTTTGGGGTTGTCTATGGCCAAAATCCCCCATTAGTACTATCCTACTTACTTAGTTGAGTCTATAAGGTGCAATAGGTAGAGAAAACCCTCATAACTCAGGCTGACATTCTCCGCATTCTCAAGGAAAATTTGCTAATGGCTTATAATAAGATGAAGAAGTGGGATGATCAACATCATTCAAAATGTCATTTTGAAGAAGGGTATCAAGTGTTCCTTTGTATGCAACCTTCCAAGGACACACATTGGAAAGATCTTGGTGCTAATTTTTTTTTATTTTGGGCATGGAAATTAAAAGTGATCTAGAAAACATGAAACTCTGGTTGAATAAGAGGAAATATGTTGAGACAATATTACATAGGTTTATTATGTATGAATTTAAACCGATTAAGGTTCTTATTCATGTAGGTGTAAAGTTATAAGTAGATCAGTTTCCCAAGACATAGGAAGCGGAAGATGACATTTCTTGTGTTCCTTATGCTAGTGTTGTTGGAAGCTTGATGTATGCAATGGTTTATACTAGACCAAACATTGTACATTTAGTGGGAGTTTTGAGTAGGTATATGACAAAAGCAGGGAAGGAGAATTTGACAACTGTAAAGAGGGTTTTCAGGTATTTGTGTGGAACTATATATTATTGAATTTACTACCAAGGAAGACGTAGTGTGAACAAAGTGTTGGAAATACATGTATTTGTTGACATAGATTGGGTTGGAGATATGGATTGGAGAAGATCTACAAGTGGTTATATGTTTAACTTATTTTGAGGAGCAATCAATTGGATGAGAAATACACAATCTATAGTTGCAATATCAACTATAGAAGATGAATACATGGAAGCCACTCATGTGAGTAAGGAAGTTTTATGGTTACATAGATTTTGTTCAGGTATTGGGTTTGTACAGTAAGCATAACGTTATATTGTGATAGTTAGAATGTAATCGTTTTGGCAAAGAACCATGCTTATCATTCTAAGATGAATAACATTGATGTTCAATATCACTTTGTGAGAGACATGGTTGAATATAAGAAGGTGGAGACTTTGAATAATATTGAAGATTCATTGAAAAAGTCTGTAAGCACTGAGAAATTCTCTTGGTGTAGAGGAGAAATGGCCATTGTTGACTTGAATTGTTGATCATGTAATCCTTAGCCCCCCTGTATGAAAAGAAAAAAACAAGTGGGAGAATTTTGGGTATGTGTTATATTATTTAGATGATTAGTCCCACATGTTGTACTTTGCGTTGGGGGGGTCCCATTGTTCGAGGGCACAACACCCAAATGTTTTTTGGGGGGTTGTTTTTGGTCCATTTTTGTGCAGTTTTTGTCCAACAGTTTTTTCAGCCCATTGTATTGTAATTATAGTTAAGGAATATAATCCAGGTTGTTAGAATAGGGCTTTTGGATACCATAGAATCATATATTGTATTGTAAATGGTGAAGTTAATACAATGATAGTTATATTTGTGGCTCTAAAAAAATTCTAGTTTTCTTGGTTAAGAGTTTCTAGGGCAAATGTTTTAGTACTATGTGTGAATTATATTGTTTTCTTTCTATTTTATAAAGAATCCTTGTGTGCATTGCTATATTGTAAAGGTTTAAAACCTATAATGCTAAGACAAATGGCCTTATATCTTGTTTCTATTCTTGGAAAATTGTTGTAACTAACTCCTATTCTATTCCTTATTGACTCAGCTAAAAGAGTTAGTTAGATGTGAGCTACATGTATAATTGTTTCCTAGAGTATTTTATTGTAACCTCCTAGAGGAGATTGTGGATCTCAACAAAATCTTCACTATCTTTAGCAAGAATTTTGTTGATTAGGTTAGGAAATATTATTTTATCATTATTCCTCAGATGAATAAGGAATGTAAGGAAACAATTCATTATTTATTGTATGAGGGAGATTGAGATTAAACCTATAGAAGGGTTTTCTCACTCCATTTGCAAGATGGATTGGATTGGAAAGGAAATGAAAGTACTTGTGAGCACTCTTGCTCCAAGTTTTGGAGGATTTTTACTTTATTTTATGTAATTTATGTGATATTTTGAGTAATTTTATTTGTGGATTTTCTCTAGGGAATAATTGCAGGTTAAAGGTTTTGCTAAATATTGAATGTCAGAGGCAAATAAGGCCATAAAGGGGTTTCTATGCTAAATTGGGGTAACTTATAGTAATATATCTTACTATTATGTTATAGTCTCTATCCATCAACCTTCAATACCAATACATTTCATATGTTAATCTTTGAGTAGAAGGTATGTATGTACATAATATTTGGGGTAGGGACTACCTTACACTTGCTTTGAGAAGGTGTCTTAAGTGACCCTTACCCTCATATATTTTGTAAAACCCTGACGATAAAAATATTTTGTTGAACAAAGTTTAGGTGTTTAGAACATGTTAAATGGATTCCTATAAACCCTCAAATTTCCATCATAAAATTTCCCAAGTGATTCCATAGCCCAAGTAGGTGAGGCACTAGTCTCCATTTCACTAATAACCACTAAGCCCATCTATCATTTCATCATTTTTTCCATCACATTTGTTGCTAGGTTATCTTTACTCCCACTCCTATGACAGAAAGTGATCCCAGTTAACCCATAGGGGAACCTCCCTATACTAGGAAACCTTTCCTGGGTCTAAGGTGAAAGGGAGAGTTGGTAAGGTGATAATGTCCAACCTCCCAAATTCCACAAAGCTAGCACCCATATTTGGGACTTTGAGCTAAGGTGTTTTCTTGTGTGGTAACACTCCTTATCATTTTTTATACTATTTTTTTCTCTTTCAAGGATCCCCTCTTTGATAATAGAAGATGAAGAAATATTTATGGCAATGGGGTTTTCTCCCTCGGTAGTAGTGCATCTTAGAATCCCTTTTTTCTCTTTGTTCAATCTTGATTGCTTATTCCTCTAGACCCTTCTTGTAAAAAAAGGGTGATTGAAATCCTCCACAATATGATCATATATATGACAGCACGATCACCTAAACTTGATTCCATTCTTGTCCAAAATATGAGAGTGGACCACCTCTCCTATAACTATATCCAGACTTTTTAGAAAACCTTTACATAAATTTAATTCAACCAAAACCTAGAGATTAACAAATTTACACTCGATTTTAAAGAAAAATCAATATCTAAAATTTTATCTACATTGATACCCATTATCCCCATTTTGTGGATAAATAAGGAGATGATGTCTCGAGGCCCTCAGGTTGCAGACATGGAGTACCGAGAGATGTAAAGACCACACATTTTCCCTTTTACATAGCCAAAGACTCACATTTCCACCACAATGATCTAACACCTGGTCATCATCCACACCGTCTTGACACCATAGGTCACTTGGGTCTTGTTCTTACATGCAGTACAATTCAGGTATGATGGTGGGTATCACTTTAATATTTGAGGCATTCTAGCTTGTGTATCATAGGTTATTTTTTATTATGAGACATTTTCTTTGGAAACTATGCCTTTTACTTTGTTTAAATGTTGGTGGTTGACTTGGGGCACTCAAGTAGATGGTCAGCCTTAGGATGGGGTATTTATGGGAGATTCCTTTGATGAGTCATCATGCCACTCTCGACCATGCTTACCACTTTACATCATTATTTCCCCTCATGACATCATCTCTTGGGATTTTGGGGTAGATTGACCTTACAATGGACCATTACTCATTTCATGGGAAGAAGGTGTTGAAGGAACAGAGGGGATTTAGCTATAAAAAGATAAAATCCTAATGAAATAAACTTCCAGATGCTTCACCTAGGGGATCCCGAGAAAGCAATGAAAATATTCTCTACAAGAAAATAAGGACACTATGAAAATAATAAATAAATACACTTAAAGGATGAGTTGAGGACAAGGGGTCTCATCACAGGCCAATCTATCATGTCCATGGGTATCTAATGGTATGAAATTACCATTTATGGCCATCACACCAAGGTATTGACCCTCAATTGCATGGCTGAGGGAAAGCGGGTCTCATCACGAGCCAACCTTCTCATCTTTGTGAAAGTACTTGTGGGTGACACTGTCATTACCTAGTCACCACGCCATGGCAGTGGCCTCCAACCCACCCTATGCTATATTGAAATAAAATACAAATAAAGAAAGATAAAAGGAAATTGATGGGCTTAGAAAAAATGCATTATGGACAAAGGTGCAACACACCCTCCACAAAGGCACCCATAAATGAGATACTATGGACCCTTGCATATCATGAACCCCATGCCCATTGAGTAATTCCCCCATCCACTCCAATTCATTCACATGACTCAGATAGGGTTGTTCCTAGACTTAGGGGTTTTGATCCATTGAAAAGAGTGCCATGCCAACCCTCCCACAACCAAACTTGGAAAAACATCTAGTTTCTTAAGAACATGTTTGTATGATGCAGTCTTGGTTTACATGATTTAATGGCTCTTTCTTAACTTGATTTAATCATCATGATTCTTTAACTTGATATCCTTGGAGGGTGTATCCATTTTTCATGTAGGTACATGTTGGTGGCCAGTTTTGGAAGAACAAGCCCAACTTGGGCTTCCATGGGGAAAGCATCCCATCAGATGGATGACATAGGCCCAAATTCCAGACTATAGAGAGATGCTTTCAGAGGCATAGGAGACAACTAGATAGACATAGACCACCCTTTGGATGCCAAACAAATTACCTAGAAGGGGAAAAACGTCACTCCCTAGGGGCTTGACGTCACATTTGAGGGGCATGTGGTGGTTGATGATGAAAAATATCATGACACATGGCATTTTTAGGTGGAGAGGCTCTGGATGATTTCCACATGGCCTTTGGAGGCCCTACTTTGTCGCCCATATCCAATGACTTTCTCAATTTTATAAAACCTCCTCCTTCAAGGGATGACATCACCTTTGTTTTAGGGTTTTATGTGTAAAATGGTGTTAAATTATTGTAAAGGGGAAATCCAAGGGATGGTGTCCCCTTGTCTTGTGTTTTACCCTAATATTATGGAAAATTGTGGACAAATTATGTTTAGGAGGATCATATAAATTGATATCACCTCATTTCATTTTTACATAAGACATAACTCTCCATTGTGAGAGGCTATTGGACTGAAATTTGGGCTAGTTATGAACATTCTCTCTCTCTTTGCACTTGTCTTGGTTTTTCTTGGCTATTGGTGGAAAAGTGATGTGCTAGGTTTGGAATCTCTTTCTCTTGAATATGGATGTTCTAAATCTTGGAGATAAGGGTTTGTTCAATGCTATTTATGAATTTGGTAAGAGAAATATGCATTTATTGTCTAGTTATCTTTCTTTAAATTCTAGAATTTGTCACTTGTCAAACCCTTGGGAGAAGTATAAGGGCATACACCCTCCCCAAGGTATTTTTATTTTCTTGTTTTGAAGGAGATTATTATGCATAAGTTTCCTTGGAGAATTACAAGGGTGTACACCCTCCAAGGTATTCTTATTTTGGTTTGCAAAACCCTAGGAATTAAAAGGGCGTACACCCCTAGGGAATTTGCAAGTCAAATATTTTATCCAAGTTTAACTTTTGTAATGTCTATTTCTTTTCAAGGTGTTTTTACCAAGAGAAATACAAGGGCGTATACCCTCTTGGCATGACCCTAAGAAGTCTAGCTATACTTGGGAACTACAAGGGCGTACACCCCCAAGGATTTAGCTAATATTATTCATCTCTTTGAACCCATTACACAAAATTATAAGGAACTAATCAATTTCAAGTTGCATTGGATATACAAACAATTGCCCGATAAACGTGAAATTTCAACCTTTGCAAGATTTCTCTTTTGGATAGTGATCTTGATGACTTGGGGATTTTTCCTCCCTTAGGGTGTCCCTTTTATTCCATGATTTATCATTGTTGTACTAAATTTTTTCCTACATCCATTAGGATGCATAAAATCACTAACCCTAGGTGCTAATATCTCACTAACTAACCCCTAACTTTCCTCCATTTTTCAGCCACTTAGTCTCCTAGATGGGGTGCATGTTTTGGGCCACCTAGCTCTAACATCTGACCACTAACTTTTCTTATATTTTCCTTATTTATATAAAACCATAGGTATGCAATTTTCTGAAGAAAACTCAGACTTGTGACATCCCTAAACCATTGACTTATGCCTAGCCTAAACCTAGCTATTTTCTAACCTAACTCACCTACTAACTAGCTAGTCAATCTAACACCTAAAATCAACTTTATTGTAACATTTATTTTCTGATTTACTAACTTGTATGCTGATTTATTTTAGGGACAACAAGCTTAAATTGAGGATCAATTACTATACTTGGTTGGAAAAGTGTCTTTTCTTGTGTCTCGGGCAGGTACAGGTGCATCGACAACTATCTCTTTACTTTGTATCCATTTACCTCTCTTCACTTAACATTTTCAACCAATAATTTATTCCATCACTTGACCTTCCGAGGGAATTCTCATTACACTTACCTTCATCCTTCTCATTCCCCCTAGGGTCATCGAGATCGCCTCCCTAGAGTGACCTAATCACCCTTGAAGTACAGGACCTACATCAAGGTGACATTGGGTGTAGAATTCCCATAGTTGTAGCACTTGCTTTATGGTTGGGTCGGGATTTTCCAAACTTACAACTTGCGCTATAACACTACCTATTTATCTTAGAACCTTCTCTAATAAGTTCCAAGGGAAAACCAAGCATCATTACCAACATTGGGGTTCTATTTGAAACCATTGTTCATGGATTAAAACATGACATCTAGGCCCTTAAAGATAAATAGAAAGAGTCCTAGTACCATATACCCCCAATAATATTTCTTAAATCCTCCTTTTAACACAAAAAAAAATAAATCCAACCCCTAGATAAAATATGTACCCATAGCCCAAAACTTGAAACCATGTTTTTTGGATCCATTAAGGAAGAGATTCCTTCACTATAAATTTTCCAAAATTTGTTCCAATGAAAACTTTACCTACAAACTATAGATCTTGTTCAAATCAATCACCATTCTCACTCTATGGATATTCTACTACCTTTTGGATATTTTATCCCTCAACTTCATATACACCTTTTGAACCTTTGTCTTAGAATCTGTGGCCCTACTCAAAGTTTTTCATTCTAAACCTTGATCAATAAACCCTAAGCCTGGCCCTTTTTTAGTTGAAGAATGAATGAAATATTGGGCTTGTGACACTTCTAAATTTGGATCTTCACAACAATGAACACTTGGATCGTAACTAAGTAATGGAATTTGAGCAATCTGATCTATAAAACTTGGAATCGAGATAAAGGATTTAATGGCATTGGCCTTGACATTCATGATCTGTGATTTGGCCATCAATCTAGTATCGAAACCACCCCCATCTATCCCATCACCATCTAAGAAATTCCAACTCCATATTTGGGCATACAAATGATTTCGAGACCTTTTCTAACACCATTTTCATATCCAATACATACTGACACCTAATCCACTTTGGGTATAGGTTTTAAAGTTTATTTTCCATCTATCTCGACCACTCTTTGAGTAAAATATATATTCTTTAGGGCTAAGTATTTCCCTCTAGAAACTAAAGAGATGAATATTTCAAAGCCTTCATATGTGTCTCTCATGTAATCCATGAGTTATTCATTCTTTCCTACCTCCATGATCATAGTTGACTATGTTATTTCATCCATCTCATTGATTAATCAAATTGATAAAATTTGTAAGTCNAAAGAGATGAATATTTCAAAGCCTTCATATGTGTCTCTCATGTAATCCATGAGTTATTCATTCTTTCCTACCTCCATGATCATAGTTGACTATGTTATTTCATCCATCTCATTGATTAATCAAATTGATAAAATTTGTAAGTCTGAAAACCATGACCCTCTTTCAGATCATAGGCCCTCAATCTTTACTCTAAATATAAACTTGTGTAGGAATCCTTATGAAGAGTATCCTAGAATTGGAAATCACCAAATTTTTTTATAAAACTAATATTGACCTTTTTATAATGATTTAAAAAAGGATTTCAACTTCCCCTCTAATAACAACATTGTTTAGGACATAAATCATAACTTTAGATTAAATATTTCAACTTGCATACACAAGTACTCTTTTGATACATTTAAAAAAAGAAAAACAAGTTGACTAATCCTCAGCAGGATCAAAATTACAAGATTTCTAGGAAAAAGTTAGACTCCTCAGAAAAATATTTCAAAACGATCAAATTAAAAGAGTATAAAAGTATTGTTAAAAGAAAGAGGTGTCAGTACAAAATTAAAAATAAAAATACTCCCAAACCTTTCTATATTTCAATCGAAAAATATTTAGAGAAACATTTTAACTTGAATTTTAGGTGCTAAACTTGTACCTTAAGAATATCTATGAATTCCATAATGTTTTAGCTCACATAGTAACCCTTTGCATGATGGAAAAATATTTTACTATAGAGGACATTGAGTCTGGAATTAAGTGCCATGCAGAAGGGAAAGATGAAGACATTGAAGGTTATCATGATAAAATGTTAAATGTCAGAATTTATATTATTATTCCTCACATTAATAACCCTTTTAATCAAGCATTTAATGAATACTTTCCTAAGCTTTGGATGGAAATATTTATTATTTTGATTTTTAAAATTAGTGACAAAAATAATCCTTTAATTTATAAGACTATTATGATAAGCTCTATTGAGGTTAAGTTGTATGGATTAATACAAGAGAAGAAAATTATCTTGAGGCTCAAAAATCATGATAAGAGAGATGAAATGAGGGATCATTTATGAATTTGTCATTTAACTTTAACCACATAATTAATATTAGGATAATAGGTGAGGATTGTCGAAACAACAAGTTAATCTTCTTTGTTTTGTTGATTTTATAAAAGATTTTAACAAAATGCCTAGAAATAACCCTTGGAAAAGGTTAGAAGATATTTGGGTTCCTTTTGGGTTGAGGAATGCAACAATAAGGTTTTAGGAGGGGGTCATTGGCAAGCTTAGTAATAACAAGGGATGGTAGATGAATTCAATTGCAATATAGGGTTTAAGCAAGGTGGTCCTCTATCGTCTATTATTTTTTTTGTATTTATATTGACAAGTTAGATGATTATCTAAAGGAAACAATTTATGCAAGAATGACACTATCAATATTAATAATCACCCTCCTTTTATATGTGATTGATATTGTCATTTTAGCAATATTCCCCTATTACCTCAATAACCACCATAAAATTATCAAAGATTTTTATACTAACTTTTGGATGGTTGTAAATATAGATAAAACAAAGGTAATTATCACTGAAATAAGACAACATACCCTTATTTTGTTTACAATAATAAAAAAAATTGAATAAGTGTATTTTTATAAAGATCTTGAAATAGATTTTAATCACAAGAAAAATTGGAATTGTAGTGTTGGAAAAAGTATTAATGGAGTTTGGAAAATGTATTTTGGTCTTGAAAACAATTGTAAAGATGTATAATTTTGGTTTTAGGAAAAAAATAAGGTCCTCTTTGATACCCTATGTTGGAAATTGTGTTGTCATTGATTTCAAAGGTAAACCTGACTATGAAAATCATGGATGTCATTGATGTCACAGGTAGGGGGAGACTATGAATGTCCCTACACATCAATGAGGTTTTGTGCACATGGCCCTATGTTCACCCTGAATAAAAAATGAAAACTGAGAGATGATTGTGCATGAAGTAGTAGTTTGAAGAGAAAATGACGAGTGGAAGAAAGAGGAGACAATATCGTTGAAGAAGAATTGAGGGATTGCACAAGTATGATGATAAATGACAATTGGACGTTGAATGAGAAGACCCTGCAAATAAAGAAATGAGATCGAGGAGGTGCAATCCTTGTGGCTAAGTAATCATGGTCTACTGAAGCTCAACGATGTAGAGGAAGATTTGGAAAGTGCTAGAGGACTAAGCAACAATGAACTTGGAAAGAGAGATCCTGGTTAACCAGGCCGAGGTGAAATGGCGAAAATTGATTTATCCCACTTTCATTGGGAAAACCATGTTTGGAGGATTTATAATGAAAAGGCCACATTTTAATGTTTGAATGAAAACAAGAAAGACATGGAACCCTGTGCACGACGTTAACTTTTTTCGTGAAGAAAAGTGGACTCAAAACTAGTGAAATCTTGAATGTTGATCATCGGAGATAACCGACTAAGATCCAAGGATTAGAACCTCGGGCTAACAGATATCGATAGATATGTGAGTGTTCTGGATTAAGGTTAAAGCTCCTAGTGGGATAGTTTATATGCCACATTAGTAGCCATATCAGAGCCATATGCCACATTAGTAGCCATATCAGAGCCACATGGAATCCATGCCATCCTCCACTCCAACACAACAACCAAGTCAATATTATCATCCACAAGGAGGCCACCTCATCTGCCATGTCACCCAATGGTCATAACAAAAAGTGAAAAGGTTCCATATCGAAGAATTGGATACGAGAAGGATGAAGTGTCAGTGTAGTGTTGAAGTCTTGGTGGCCCGATGCCCAATATTGACATATCATATATCATAGGATTTGAGAATAATTTTAGTGTTGAAGTCTCGAGTGCTTGGCACCTGGTGGACCGCTAGACACATAAGAAGCCATGATAGAGCCACATCATCCAGTCACACAGAGGGAGTCTACGTGGAGATCACATTATGTGGCAGGTCATATCGCACACCGAAAGATGGATCGATGCAATGTTGAAGACTCAGGGGGTCGATGGGCTGAGACCTCAAGGGACCGATGGCCAGATACCCGGTGGTATTGATAACATGATATGAAAATATTTGGACTCAATAGATCAATGACTGAGATTTTTTCTTAGTTTGATCCAATGCATGATGCGCTAGGAGTATAATTGAAGTGTTGGAGGGTCGAGGGCCCGATAGCTTGATATCATAGTTCCATGAAGCAAGTTTCCATATCAGATACTGGAGAGATTATTGTGAAGTGTTAAAGCCTGGGGGACTGGTAGCCTGATAGTCTGATATCCTAGGGGATGATGGGTCGGTGCCCCGATAGACAGGTGGTTCGGTAACACGATTCTATGGGAAAGGTTCCATACTGGTGTTGAGTTGAATGGGCATGATAGCCCGATGAACGATAGGGGAAGTAGTCCCTATATACAAGAAATAGATCAACGTATGAGAATTGAACATGAACCAGATCCAACGATTGTGGAGAAATGAGGTTGGTTGTGTGTTGTATTAGACAGAGAACAAGAAAAAATCGATGGCCTAGATCAAATCAAGGTTATATTGGATGGTTGTTGAGTATCATGGTTTGTAACATGAAAAAAGAAAGGATAACAAGACAAATTGGAGGAAATAGAAACAGGTTTCGAAGAATATTTTTGCAGAAGATCCTAAGGAAATTGGAGTTGACCTCATTAGCAATATTTCTTGTTGACAAATCATTGAATATATTCTCTATATAAATAAAATTTCCTAAATCTATTTTGAGTAGAGTGGATATGTGAGCATGAAAGGATATGTATGAAAGAGTAAGAGAGATGAATCTCCAAGGCTCTGAGGTCCAAGTATGCGAGTGTCTGAAAGAGGATGCGTGTGAGTAAATATTGTAAGGCTATGATGCTCAAGGGAGAGTAAGTCTGGAAGAATGCAAAAGTGAGAGAGAGAGAGATAAAGCTTAGATGTTTTCAAGTGGCAGAATATGAAAGAAATAAGGATGTGATTTTCTAAGAGTGGCTAGGAGGTGCAAGGTCTAAGGAACTTCTGGAAACATGAAGATTATGAATCAATGGAWTTTKTTTTGRCAATAGAGATAAAGAAACATATTTTTATAGGTGAATACTTGAAGGAAATAGGCATTTGATATTATTGACATCTTGAGGAGATCGRTGTCTACTGCAGGTTGGTGCCTGCAAAATATTGCAGTTGTAGGTTATAGCCTATAGGAAGTGTTGAGTTGGTGCTCAACTAAGGGGAGTATTGTCTCTTGCAGGTGGGTGTCTRCRAATATAGAAACTGCAGGTTGGTTCCTGTAGGGCGAGCTAAGTTGGTGCTCAACTAAGGGTATTGGTGTCTCCTGCAAGTTGGTAGCCTGCAGACATTATTGTTGAGTTGGTGCTCAGGAGAGAAGATTGGTGTCTCTTGCATGTTGGTGCCTGCAAGCATTGTAACAATAGGCAGGTGCCTACATAATCTTATAAAATAATTATTTTTTGGTTTTTCCCATTTGGGTTTCCATGTTAAATCTATGTGTACTATGGATTGCATGGTTGCATATTTATCATTAAATGTTACAGTTGTTAAAATGACATATTAATAAACATTGTAAGGAAATATTTTAAGAAAAGAAAAAGTAGTCTTATATTTATTCACCTTGCCCCCCTCTCAGCATAAGTAAGTCTGCTAACAATTGGTATCAGAGCAGGTTCCTTTTAAATAGTCTAACCACTTGAAGGTGAATCCCTATAGCACACATCAATTGGATGTCATATCCCTTGTTCGATGGAACTAAATTTGTATTTTGGAGCATACAAATGAAGACATATTTGTAGGCACTGGGGTTTAATGTATGGAAACAAGTTGTCACTAGTTACACACCCTAAAAAACTCCACCAACAGATGTAGTTAAAATGGAGACAAGTGAAAACAATACAATGGCTATGAATGCCATTTTGAATGGCTTTTTGGATTCAAAAAGAGCCAAAGTGAGACAATGTACATCAACTAAAGAGCTTTGGGACAAGATATAGGATCTTTATGAAAAAAAAGAGCCTTAAAAATGTCAAAATGGACAAGAAAAATGAATTAAGTGATAACTCAGACAATAAATCAGATACTGAAGAAGCCAAGTTTGCTAGGAATCCCAAGAAAGGATCAAGAAAAAATAAAGGTAAGCCTCTTTTTAAATGTGTTAGTTGTGAATAAGTAGGATACCGTGCAGTTAAATTGCCTAATTTAAAATTTGGAAAGAAAAATGAAAACAATGATTCCAGATTTAGAAATTACAAGATTGACAAGAATGAGAAGAGAGAAAAATCTTATAGACAAAGGAAGAATATACATATCAATGAGGACAACAATTGTTTTGATGAAAATGATAGTGAAACACATGAGATTATATTCATGTCCCTAAAATCAAAATCTGATGAATCATAAAATAGAAGCACATATTCAAGAGAAGAAGGAAATCATGAGATTGAAGTGGAAGAGGATATTGAAGCAAAACTCATTATTGACTTAGAAGAAATAGACAGACTCAAAGAAAAGAATAGAAAGAAGGAAAATAAATTGCATAAATAAGAAGAGGAGGAACATGATATTGAACAAACATAGAAGACAATTATCATCCCAAAGACTCAATTAGAACATGCAAAGAGGATGGAAGAAGTGGCAAGGATTTAGCTGAAAGAAAAGGAAGAAAATTGTGAGAAGCTAAAGGTTGAAATCGTTTCCTTAAGAAAGGAACTAGAGAAAAGAACTGATCATTTGAATAGAATATTGATGTTTGGAAAGAGAACACACACACACACACACACACAAAGTAATTGTAAGGAAATCACTCTCTACAACCTAGTATGAGGGATATGAGTAATTCCTTGCATGCTCAACATGGAGTTGACAACTCAGATTAAAAAATAAAATAATAAAAAAAAATTCGATGTTGACCATAAATAAAATATTTCAAATGTTCAACTTAAGTAAAATATTTCAATATCAACTTTATACGAAATACATTTTTTTTTCAAAATGAAAAAAAAGTCTATTTTTATTACTAATCAAAGTAATTATATACAACATTAAGCTTGATACAAAATGTTTCAATATTTTGTCTATAGGGTTCTATATACATCTAGATTGGTCTTGAATTCTATTGATATGATGTCAATTTAAGTGATTTCTGATTATAAATCATAGAACCTCACTAAAATCAATACAAATATGTTAAAAAAATATCTAAACTAGTGGGAAGAAACAAAAAAGACAACTTCACCTCCCCATCCCAATCAAAAAATTGATCTATGTTTGGGCATGTGGATTCTCTTCATGGAATGTTCTATGAACAAGTTGCAAGGGGGGGTTCATATACTACCAAATTTGCAATATGGTCTTCCTCAAGGTATAGTTCTTGGTATATATGAGTGAAAGAGAATACCTAGAACTTGTAACTAATTTCTCTTGTTGATATTATCCATTCTTAATGAAATATATTGAGTTGTAATGAAATTCATGTTAACCATCCAATAATTACCTATGAATCTCCATAGATTTCTAGTTATTTTATGACAATCTCCAATGTTAGATATAGTAGAGTTGTGACCGCACATAATTTTGCTAGACTATTATTATTGGATATGCCTAGGCCAAGATTGAATTGTAGTTTCTCACCAAATGGAATTAATATCTATCCAAAATGTGATTCCCCATCAAAGTGTCCTTAGGGGATGGAGAGATCCTATGCTGGAGGGGATATTATTTGAGGAGTTTGATATTTGATCTAGGGGGTCGATGATGCTTGGATTTCCATTAGTTTATATAAAATCCTATGGACATATGGTGATTTATCCTAAAATATGATTTCATTGCGTTCTAACCAAATGGACCAGACGACTTCCAAGGTCAGTCCTTTATCCACCTCATTCCCAAGGCTAGTCCTTTATCCATCTCATTTTCCATGGATATCTAGTGATTGAGAGAATCTCTTTTGTTTTTCTCAAACCCTTGTTGTGGTGTCTTACATAATGGATGGGTTTTGGTCTAACCCTCCAATGAGAAATGAAAATAAATAAAAATGTGAGATATGGTTTTCTCCTTCTCCAAACATAGAGGGAACCTTCTTGGTTTGATCCATGTTCTCTGACATAACATATCCCAGGTTGAAATGGCCCCTTTAAGAGTGATCCAAGAGTGTAAAATAGTCTTAGGATGGGTTGTTATTTTCCATATACTTGACCACCACCGCTTCAATGGATCCAGATCAATGGCAAGGAATTGAAGCCTATCACCAATCCAAACATTATACTTTCCTATAACCAATCTAGAAACTATACCTGGATTACCTTGTGATGCCCCACCAAAGTATCCTTGAGGGATGGAAATATCATATGTTGGAGGGGATATTATATGAGGAGTCTAAGATTTGATTTTGGGGGTTTATGTTGCTCAACTTGCCTTTAGTTTATACAAAATTTGTAGACATTTGGTGTTTTATCATAAAATAAGATTTCATCATGTGATGACCAAATGGACCAAATGAATTCCATGGTCAATCCTTTATCCACCTCATTTTCCATGGATAACTAGTGATTGAGAGAACCTCTGATATTTTACCTAAATCATTGTTGTGGTGTCTTACATAATGGATGGAAGTTGGTCCAACCCTCTAATGAGAAATGCCAATAAAGAAAAATGTGAGATATGGTTTACTCCTGGCCCCCACATAGAGGGCCCCTACTTGGTATTATCCATCCTTTTTGATATAACATATTCTAGGTTGGAATGGACCCTTTAAGAGTGATATAGGAGACTAAAATATTTTTAGGAGGGGATATTATTTTCCATAGACTTTACCATCACCACTTCAATGGATCCAGATCAATGGTAAGGGATTGAAGCCTATAACCAATCTAGACATTGTTCTTGCTAGTGTTTTGATTTGATCCACACAATAAACTATCATATTCATCTCTTAAATTAATACCATCTTGGTAGAGTCCCTTTGTGTAATCATTCCAAATTTGACCCTCTATACCATAAAGACCAATGTTTTGCAAAAAGTGGCATCATTGCAGGGAAATCTCAAGTGTTGCTACAACCTGATTCAATATGATGATATTTTTCTTTCTAAGGGCATTCAAGAGTTGTAGAGGCAAGTTATATAATTTGTATTTACCTAACCATCTGTCTATACCTTTTCATACTGGAGCTCCATTTCCAATTTTCTAGGATAGATGATTTGTGATGATAGGAGATGATATGGATACCACCTTATAGAAATGTGAACCTCCTCGGTATTTCTCTTTTGGGTTTCTAATCCAGTATTCCATTGAGGATGAGGCAATGTGTAATGCCCCC
>SNQJ01S0123566.1:0-13166 GCA_010110895.2 Picea sitchensis
ATACCATATGGTTTCTAGATCTATTCATGAAAGTAAAAAAAAACATAAAGAAAAACTACCATTGGGTTTGGGGGAGCCTGCAATAGCAGATGCATAGGTTCTTACCTCTTGTGTTAAAGTTCCCCCACCACCAATCTAATGCTAAGGTCTTGGAATGATCTATTTCCTAACTACTTCTTACCTTGAGACATTTCCCCGACAACGACGCCAAAAATGATGGGTGTTCTATATTCACTAAAAACACACTAAAAACCCTCAATTAAATTGTCAACCCGGGGTAAGTAAACTTAGAGTTGTAGGAAAATATATGCCAAGGTAGAAGGGTTGGAAGTAGTATAGTCTAACTAAGGAAGTAGCTACCTAAAGGCTAATCTATTCAAGCAAAGCTCTCTAACAGGAAAACCCTACTAAGAATCTTTAAAATAGGTAACCTAAGTACTTTTGGACCAAGGATCGACGGATAGTTCTAAGAAAGCAAGTAAAAACCCTATGTAAAGCAAACTAGTTCATAACAATAAGAAAAAACAACTATTAAGCATAACAATGAGCAAATAACAATAGCAAACTACTTTAACTTGCCAACCTAAATTCAATGAGCAACTACCCTATGAAAGAAAGTAAATAAACAAGCCAACAACTATTCTATTAAAGAAAATAAGCAAGTAATCAAAACAACTAACTAACCTATTAAAGCAAGTAAACAAAACAACTAACTAACCTATTAAGGAAAGTAAACAAATAAGCAAAACAACTAGCTAACCTATTAAAGAAAGTAAACAACTAACTACTCTAAGATAACTTCTACTGCAAGTAAAAACTTCTCATTGAACAACTATCTAGCCTAAGAGGCAAGTGGACTATATTCAAACTTCAAAACTATGTCTAATTCATAAAAGAAAATCTATTAAATTGATAGCAAGAAAGACTAGCAATTAAACTTTAATATATGATAAGCAAAACTACTTTTTAATCTATTAAAACAAAAGACTATATATCCTACAACAACAATAAAACTATCTTATGATCTATGAAAGAAAGAAACTATATCTTCTAATCTACAAAAGAAAGAAACTATCTTTTGATCTACGAAAGCAATAAACTATCTTTTAACCTATGAAAACTCAAATATAATGTCGGTGGTTGTGTGAATGTCTCCAATGTCGTATGATATCTCGATGGCACTTGAAAACAAAGGATAATTCAAGCGGTATAAGCTCTACACTGATCTCAATAGCAAAGTGAAAGGTATGGATTAAACAATCCAATGAGAATTTATCCATTATGGAAACAATGTTAATTACCCTGCATATTCATGAAATTATTAACCATCAACAATATAACGAGATCAAAATTGTACTTCTATGCTATGTAAACAAACTTCATAATTAAATTCAATCATTAAATAAGAAATATAATTGCAATCTATTTCTAGGAAAGGAACTGCATAAAGTCAAACTATGCTATATCTATCTTAACAATTCAAAGTGCAAGAAAGAAAATGTTTAAAAACAGAAATTAAAACATGGTTCTAGCATATGGAAAGTAAACTAATGAATAAACTAATTAACAACTAGTTAGCAAAATCTAAATGACAATCAAACAGGCAATAGAAACTGAAACTAACCCTATCCATCCACCAAAGCCTTGGTTAAAGAAAGCATGAAATACAACTTTGTTCTACTCTGTTTTAATTTCTATTTTAAATTTGATTTTAAAAGCATAAATAAAATTCAATCTAACATCTAATTGCATACGGGGTTAGTGTATGAGTTTGCAAACTCGATCCTAACTATAAAATCCATGCATATTAACAAAAATCCTTCATACTAACCTGCAAAAGAGAATTAAAATAGTTAAACTACAACAACAAATTAGATAACAAAGAAATAAAGGAATAGTTCATGTATAGGAAATAAAAACGACATCTAACCTATGAAATGCATAAATAACACATAGAACAGTTACCAGATTGCTGGTGGGCCCCCCATCAAGTCGTGGTCACTTCTCAAATGCACATCACGAGCTCAACAAAATGATTTCACCATTAAAACTTGAAAAACACAGTCTTATACAATTATGGCAATTGAAAAATGAAAAAAACAGAGGAAAACGTTTTTATCTCTATCCTCTACTTTGTCTACTGCTCCTTAGCTATTGTATGACTACTACGGTGGTATTTATAAGATTTACAGACCAAGTGGTCGACCACAAGAGGGTTGAGCCACTTATAAAAATGACAAATTACATTAATGGTGCCCTAATTGCCTAAATGGAGCGAGCTAATAATCGCCCTGCTCAACAACCTAAAATGAGTTGTCAAGAGTTTAGTAGTTGGAGGGGATAAGCATGAACAAAACCCACGTTCCCGATTCACCCATCACTGGACGCCAATACCATAATTGTGAATTTGACCACCGTTTTTGTGAAGGACGCGGTGCTGGACGCAGTGCCTGTAACGATCACCTTCGTTACGATGACGAACCTCTTGACAAGTTAAAAGTTTTATTTTTTATTTTTTAAAGAAAGTGAAAAAAAAATGTGTGCGCGTGTGTACAAGCGTAACAAACATATTTGACTCTGCGTCGCCACCCGACGACGAACAAGATGCATACAACGACGAACACAACATGACGACCTAAGACGCACATCAATTATCTGCATGCAAAGAACGACCATCAATCAATAAATAAATAAGACAAACTACCCGCCCGTCCTACCCTGTAATGGTTAGGACCTCCAAGACACATAACCATTTAAGGTCTCAGGGCTAGCGACTGTTTTGAGGAACATGGAGGTGTCTACATCCCGCTCGACACAAGCAAACCAAGCAACTAAACGATTACCAGCAAGTACAACAAATTGAAAGAACAACCACGTCCTCTACAAAAGGCGCAAGTCAGAAGGACTCCGACAACAACCAAACATGGTTAAGACAAGGCATTGTCTACGACTCCATTGGTATTAATTACAGACCAAATTCTCCATTTAAATTCCAATAATTGATGTGTTACCAATCCACCCTTTGGAAATAATGTAAATTCAAATGATTGCTATTCCTCATTTACTAACTCATAATATCTGATTGCGCTTAGTTCAATGACATTACATTTTTGTTAACAAATCCAACAACTTTAACAACATTACCCTGAAATAATAACCACATTACATTTTTATTGCAGTAACTGTGCGAATAAATTATTAATCTCATTACATCATCTATGTTACCAATACCATAAAATTTCAATAACATTACCACTGCAACATCACAATTTATATTATCATAACAATATCAACATTGCATTTTATATTTCCATAACCTTGCCAATAAAATAACATTAAAGTTACATTACAGTAGCATTACACATCCCTATTAAAATAACAATCTGTTACACTACCTTACATTAACTTTCCATTTCATTACATTACTTTCCATTCCATTTCATTCCATTACTTTTCATTAACATTTCATTACATTACCTTACATTCCATTCCATTCCATTCCATTCCATTCCATTACATTACATTGACCTTCCATCACATTGCATTAACATCCCATTAACATTCCATTAACATTTCACTAACATTCCATTACATAATCATTTCTTTACGATTCAGAATCCCGAGAATGGTGAGGTGCCTGTGCTGTCAGGGTGGTTTCTTAGCAAAGGTGGGTTATTACAGTCGTAGAAGGAGGGCACAACTAGCAGTGACAGAGGTGTGAATCTAGAGGTAAGCATAGGCGAAAGGGTGCACCTTCATTACTGCCTTCTGGGGCGAAAGTCAAGAGCTACAGGTAACAGATCAAATTTAAGAACAAGTTACCATCCTAGCCAATGGTGGGATGCATGTGCGTTTAATCTGCAGGAAGAATCACTATGGTTCCAGGATACCCTAGAGGTACAATCGAAGAAAAAGTTGGAGCACAGGGCGAGGTAAAGCTCCAGTAGTTGCAGGTCGATAATGGATAGTTTTTAATACAGTAGAAGAGGCACGAACTAGCAGAAGAAGATGACCATACAACCACACCCAAAAGTAATCCACCAATGAATATTATCACAGCCACTGTACAAGCACGAATTTGCAGAGGAAAAGTTCATACATCCAAAATGCAAGAAATTTATAACACCATACGCAGATATGTGTAACCAAAAAAAAACAGAGATTGGAGTGGGTGAAAACGTGTGGGTATTCTTCCCCAAATCGCACAGGAAAACACAACACCAATGTAGAGAATGAGGGCGAGATCCGTGTGGGTATCTTCCCCAAATCGCAGAGTATACACAACACAATAAGCAGAGGTCGGAATGGCGGATTTGCTGGCCAGAAACACATAAGGAATAAAAGTTTTTACCCTGGTGGAAATGGCAGGATGCAACTTCAGAAGTAAAGTAAATCGAAAGGCCAAAGATAAGTCTAGAAATCATGGCATGAGTTACAAACAGGAATGCTACGGCTATCCTGGAGTTGCTTTAAAAATGTTTTCGTCAATGGATTTCACCTCCTTTACACAAAAACATACAGTAACCAAATCTCACAAGGATTATAATGCTTCCATGCACATACAATGAACACTACTACATAACTAATTACAAAACTATTTTTCTACTAATTCGCTAAAACGTGCACCTACAATGAACACTATTACATAACTAATTACAGAATTAATTACAGAACTAATTACAGAATTAATTACAGAACTAATTACAGAATTAATTACATAACTAATTACAGAACTAATTCGCTAAAACATACACATACAATGAACACTATTACAGAACAAATTCACTACTAATTACAGAACAAATTCGCTACTAATTCGCTAATAATATCTATTACAGAACTTATTCGCTACTAAATGCCTCAATGCACACACCACAATGCATTATCCGTCACAGTGAATGACAATGGCTGCAACTACACATCCACGATTTAAATGCAGATACAAACGTTTGGGAAAATACAGCCACAAAGAGTCACGCAGAAGCAAGGATCCAAACCAAGGAAAAGTAGAACCCCCACCAGAACACAGACCATAAATTTTAGGCATTCAACGAATGGGCAAAGGCTCTAGAAAAATTCATCCATTATTACTGTGTAGAGACAAAAATGCAGAGAAAAAGGGGCCTTCAACGGTCACCGAGTTAAGTTGCGAGTGAGGTGATACAACACGGTGCGAGTTCAATCATCAAATATGAAACACAGAGATAAGAGCTTCACCATCAATTAAATTTCAAGGTAGTATAATGCAGACAAGAAGGAATACGCAGAAATGTCCTGTGAGATATAAACATGAAAGAAAAATGAGATAATACTATGTGTAAGCATGCCGACTTCATTTATAATCCTCATTCAGATCCAAGCATAAATTGCTAGTGCATTCTAATCCACAAAATAACGATTGTACCTTTTCCTTATCACCTACCTCGAATGACGCCCGTGCACTCCATTCCGCTTCCGCTCGCCGACTATCGAGACCTCACCAGTACCTCCTAGTCAATGCTAGGGGTACTCTGCTTCCCCCTTAGCCCCCCGAGCCACAAAGGGGCCACACTCTATCCAGATGGTAAGTCTAGCTCCCAACTCACCTCGCAAGGCTGAGCTACCACTCCTATCCGAGCTGGGAAATCCCAACTCCTCACAAGTAAATCAGTCAAGTCACAATCCAGCAGCGTAACGTTACGCTAACAGTCGATCCCTTCTTCCTTCTCTTCCCTTTCTTTTATAGATTTTTAGAACTTCCATCTTTCCCTAAATCTCATTTAATTTAACTTTTAATAAAAATCTTCTAAAAACTCTCCTTCGTACAAGTGTCATCCATCCCCCACGTTTCTCCATTAACTATTTTTCTTAATTTATTAAATTGTCTTATTTCCCTCACCCACCTAGAGTTACTCCTATTTTTACTCCTAGGTGTCCCTAGATTCCCTTACAGGTTTTAAATACTTTCCCTAAAATGAAGTTGCTAATTTAGTTCAATTTAGAAGGTTCTTAATTGCATATTCTTTACTATGTTGACCTCGCTTTTTACCATAATTTCCCCTCTTTCCCTTATTAGGTTTCATCCATTCCTTAGTTTTCTAATTTATATTATTCCCTTCTTTCCCCTTTTAATTAGAGCCAAAAATGGAAGTTGCGCAAATTAACCTCTTTTCCTTTTATTAATAATTTAATATCTTTTACACTTTCACAAGTTAAACAATTAAATTCTTCTTTACAATTTTAAATCCACTGATTTTAATTAGATTCTTACTCTCTTCATTTTACCCCAAAATTTTATGAAGACTAAAACTTTTACTTAAGTGGTTTTTAGTTTAATTTTTAATTTTTATTTTATTTTGTTTTAGGGTATTTTTCTTAAGGTTAGACAAAATTTTACCCTAGAGAAGTTTTTAGACTTAGGACTTAGATTCTGAACTGGGTGACATTTAATTTGGGAAGTTGTTTAAGAATTTCTTAATGTGTTAAATTTCTTAGGGCCATCTAGGTTTGTTCCTTCATCATCATCAATGCGACGTGCCCTTTAGGACGCACCATGTGTTCCAAGGGTGCCACTCACCTCATCTGTTCCTTTGCGCGACGTGCCCTTCAAGATGCACCATGTGCTCCAAGGGTGCCACTCGCCTCTTGATTGATTGGTAGACATCAATAACCCTGGAGTCAACACTCTACCAGGTGAACTTGTGGGAGAGTAAGGGCTTCTAAGGAATAAGGCCCCTACCTGATTGCGCACCCCTTAGAATCATCGTGAGCGATTGTCGCAGTCTGCCCTCATGGCATCCTGGGTCCTCTCGAACTAGGTAATTGTTAACCTACAGTTCGAGCCATGGTGGGAGTGCTAGTAGGCTGTGACAGGGCTGTTGTCCACACCTCTCCCTCAACCTCTCTAGTAGTCGTTTGTGTGGCCCCTTTACTCCATATGTGAGTCTGGTCGGCAAGCTATCGTCAACCTGCATCATCAACAATCTTGTTAGAACATGTCCACATCATATCATCTAATCAAATGTACTAGAATCATAGTAAACAATCAAACCCCAATAGCACACTCCCTGACTCAGTCCGGAGTCCAAGGGGTTCCGTTGATGCCTCTGCATCCTCAAGGTCCAAAACCCTGCACACTCAGTACAACCGAGTCAATAGCACCTATCTATGTCAAAGAAGTAAAACATCATGTTATCTACCATAACGCATCATAATCAAGGACAAATGTTTTAATATCATAATAGTCCAGATCAATTGCGAGCAAGTGTCCTCAAATAATAAGTTTTCTCATTTTGCCAGAGCGGGATGTTACAGTGCCAGATCGGGTACCGAATCGAGTGTTGGAAGGAGTACCTGACTAAGTGCCGAAAGCAAAAAATTGATGCGTTTTTTCCCTGTAACACCAAAAAACATGAATTAGATCCTTGGAAGCATAAAAACATGATGAATTGTACTCAATATTATCATTAAACACAAATCATATGTACCTAGTGTAGATCATACAGTTTTAGCATAAAATTCTTCAAAAATCTCCTTCAAAACATGAAACACACATATGTACATTCGGCAAAAATTGTCTAATAACTGTCATAAATTGATCATATATCAGTCCCAACAATTGGGTTCCTTGGTCATTTACTATTTCTCATGGCACACCAAAGTGAGTAAAGATTTCTTCAAAAATAAAATCTACAATAGATTTTTCACTAGCAGAATATAAAGCTTTAGCTTCCACCCAGCTGGTCACATAATCTGTGCAGACCAGGATATTCTTCATCCTTCGAGACATAGGGTTAATGGGTCCTACAAAATCCAAATCCCATTTCTCAAAAGGTTCAATTACTACCTGATCTTGGAGAGCCATCTCATCAACTGTAGTAGGTTTTCCCATCCTCTGACAATCATCACAGTTGGCCACATACTTCTTTGCATCCTTGAAAATATTTGGCCAATAGTAGCTAGACTGTAATATATTGTATCCTGTTCTTTTATCAACAAAATGGCCTCCACATGGACCGTCATGACAAGCTTTGAAGATGCCATGCATCGAATCCTCCCAGACACACCTTCTGATCACCAAATCGGGCCCATTTTGGTATAAACAATCATCATGCCACATGTAATTGGCACTTAGCTGGATAATTCTCTATTTTTCTTAGGAGGACAGATTCCAAGGTACATTTCCTGTTACAATATAGTTGGCTACATCTGCGTACCAAGGAATGTAAGTAGAAATAGAAAATAGATTCTCATTTGGAAAATTGTCATCTATTGGTGCATTATCACCTATATGAATGAGTCTAGACAAGAAATCAGAAACTAAATTATCTCTTCCAGGTCTATCAATGATGGTGATATTGAATACTTACAATAATAACAACCATCTAGTCACTCTAGCATTTGTAACAGGTTTGTTCATCAAAAATCTGATGGCTGAGTGGTCTGTATGTACAAAACATTCATACCCTGTTATGTAGTGTCTAAACTTATTAATGGCATGTACTACTGACAATAATTCTTTTTCAGTGTCAGTGTAATTTACTTCAATAGGTGAAATATTTTTGCTGACAAAGTATATAGCATATGGAATCTCCCCTTCCCCTTTTCCTAAAATAGCGCCCAAAGCTGTATTTGAGGCATCCGTGCAGATATGAAAAGGAAGCGACCAATTTGGTCCTCTTAAAATAGGGGCACTTGAAAGCTTTGTTTTTAAAATTTCAAAAGAAATCTGAGATTGTTCATTCCAACAAAATTCAGCCTCTTTTGCGAACAGTTTGAACAGTGGGGCATCTAGGTTTGTAAAATTCTGAATGAACCTCCTAAAATGATTTAAATACAATAATTTATTTCTTGAAACCTAGTACTTGATGCATTTGGCCAAAGTTGTAGCATACAAAAGTTTACTCATGAAAAATTCTACTCTATAACAAGACTCATTGAGTATGACAACTACTTAGCAAGTATGCATTGCAATTTAGGTCAAACTCACCCCATTTTGGTCAAACTAGTGAGTTATTTCTGAATTTGTCATGTTTTTCAATGTTATCACTAAACTTATCAAGTTACTATTGAGTTTAATTTCTAATATTTGTCACAAGGGGCTTGAATGATTGGTTAAGCAGGTTTGGTGATATACCCCCTCCACCAAGATTCAATTGCCCAAAGTGTGACGTGTTTAGCTTCTCCTAAAGGGAGGAGACATGGCCACCTATTATCTTGGTGTACGCAATGGGAAAAGTTCCTAGTCCCTAGTGTTGTCAAAATTATACTTCGTTATTGATTGGTCAACGATCATAGTGAAAGGAAGTTCCCAAAACTCTTTTGAGTTTATGTTCCATGATTTTTTAATAAGGTGGTTTAAGTTCCCAATTTGTCAATGGGGACATAATTGGTTGGTCAAGCAGGGGTGGTGATATAACCCCCACCAGGTTTCAATTCCCCAAACACATGACATATTTATTTAGTCCAAGGGGGGCAGTAGGGGATGGCTGCACAAAGGCTCGATATACCCCCCACCAAGTTTCAATTCCCCAAACGTGTGACATATTGAGCTAGTCTAAGGGGGGTGGTAGGGAATGGTTGCACATAGGCTCGATCGACATAGGTGATGAATAAAGTTCCTAGACCCTAGGGTCATTGGCATTTCACCTCGGTGTTGATTGGGTAGTGATAATGGTGAAAGGAAGCATTCAAAAGTTTCCTTTAAGCTCCTGAATTTTGTTGAGTTCACGTTCCATGATTTTTCAAATAATCTGACTTAAGGCCAAATTTTGCACCAAGTAGACTCCCCATTTTAGAATTGTCGAGTTTTTTCCCAGTCCAAATCATGTGACTTTGCTTCAATCTGTCTTGAACAAGGATTTTTAAACTGTCAACTCCATGAAAATTGAAAAATAGAATAATGCATTTACAAGAACAAATAAACTCCAAGAAAGATGACCATATATCAAACAAACATAAGCTTCTCGCCCATACCATTAATCTGTCATTTAGACCTATTATGTCTCTCAATTTTCTGTGTAATAATAATGGTCTCTCCTACAACATTTCCGCGCAAGGAGATGTTTATCCATCCTGACTCTTCTCCCCGTTTGACATAGTCACCAATATTTGATGCTCTTCCCAGTAACTGTAGAAAAATCAATCATTTGTATTCATACAGACACCATATTCATTTTCTAGGGTTCACTTGAAATCTTAATAACAAAACCTAACACATGATATATACAAAATGGAGGAATATCAAGCTGGGGTTCTCCGACCAGGCCTATTGCAATCACACATACTACAGATCTTTTCCACATTTCATTCAGACCAATTATAAGGTTGATTCCTGACCTTGGCCTAGATTTTATTTGGTCGTAGGTCATGAAGTTGTGCATCTCAATTTCGACTATGTTCCCCGACAAATAATCATGTTCTCCCTTGGACAGATAAAACAACAAATTGCAAAAATTAACAAATGAAAAAATAATTGCACTCTATTTTCTTAACATTATCCATATTTCTTCTTTAAAAGGGATTAAAACCCTGAATGCAGTCCCTGAAAGTTGTAGAGTGAATATTTTTAGAGAAGAAAAAAGGGGATTGTGGAAAATATTGAATGCATACCTCTTGAAAGATCTTTTGGTACACTTGGAAGGTGGCTGATTGTTCGTACCCATTGCTACATACCCCATTGTTCGATTAGATTTGTTTTAATGCTATGTTTGCATGACAATGAAAACTCTTCTTTTCTCTCCTCTGCAATATGTTCTGATACTAAAACAATTAATATTTTCGCTATAAACAAAATAATAAATATGTTCCATTATTAAAACAATTAGAAGCTTAGGGTTGGGCTAAGTGTGTTCAATGACTTTTAGTGCTAATTCGATATCATCTTTTGTATTTGGTTTGTGATGATGTAGCTATCAATTAAATTGTTACTTTGTGAAATTGTATAGAAAGTAGGAATGCCATACAAATATGTTTTTTTTTAATAAATAAAATTGTGATTTTTTTCATAAGCATAGTGTGAATAGTGAGCTTTTTTCTATTTTTTGAGAAACTTATTTTTATCATTTCACCCTTTAGTTGGTTTAGGATTTTCTTTTTTATGCAGTGTGCACGTGTGAGTAAGAATATTTATGGGTTGTATGCATGTGCCATGTATATGAATAAGAATATTTGGGGAAAATTATATGCAATATCTTGAAATTATTTCTACAATTAGTATGTGACTAAGAATAGTTTTGCATTGTATGTGCACAAGAAAGGTTGCAATTCCCAAGGGGAACACAATGGAAATGATAATCAAAATGAAAAGTCCCATTACCCCTTTAAATTTAGTCTTTCCTATTTACAGGAGGCTGATTTCAATTTGCTTATTCAAAGATTGCTCTAGGAATGAACATGCTCTATGTCTCAAAATTGTGTCTGCTATTTGTTGAAGGGAAAAAATGAACGCTCATAAAATGGAAGAGTGGATCCGGTCCGGGGTTGTCTAAATAACCCAAGCCGTTTGGGATGATCCACCCTGACGGGTTTAGCGACTCCGTTGGCCGATCTAAGTTTTAGGAAAACGAAAGAAAAAAAAAACTAAACTAAGAAAAACTAATCTAAGTGGGAAAAGCAGCTACAACAAAACTATACACAATTCTAAAACATATATACAGTTTACTAATATCATAAAACAAAAATCCTACTTATTTAAATGCTTCGCTGTCGTTACACTTATATCTCAATCACAAATGTAAAGTATTTACAGATCACATATTTTAAATGAAAACCTGCAAAAATCATTTGTAAACTCTCCTATGACAGCAAAAGTATGTTTTTGATTTTTTATAATTTTATGGGAAAGAAATAAAACAAAATCTATCTAAACTAAGCAACTAAAATAATAATTCTAACTATAAATATGAACTATACATATATCTATCTAAACTACTTAAATAACACTAATAATTTAACTATCAAATAACAGATAGCAAATTGACCTGAAGTAACGCTTCAGGTTTGTCCTGTATACAATGGTTGATTTAGCTGTTCGGTGGGAGGAAACCCGCACCAGATTCTCCACAAGCTTCTCGTAAACAGGAAACAATTTTTCTCTTTGAATATAAATGACAGGACAAATAAAACATAAAAAAAAGACAACAATCTTATAATTTACAAATCATCGCAGTTAGATAAATCCCTGTGCAAGATTTGTACATAATAGTTCAATTAACGAAGAAGATAAACCTTTATTCATTAAATTGAAATAGGGTAATTGTTGTACTGAAAAGAAATAAGAGACATCAGATATGGAAAGCACATAAACCAAATCACATCAACATGCAATGAATCATGATAGCTAAAGTAGTTGATAATTGATTGCAAACTGATATGAAGAAAACTTGAAATAAAAGTTTGATATATTGAAAGCTAAAGCTGTTACAAGACATCAACTTTCATCCCAGTCTGTATTATAAATCCATAGTCTGGTTCTCCCACCAATTGATGATGATTCATTACAAAAAATAACAAGTATTTAAAGGCCACAGGATAAAACATCCTTGTGGGAATTATCAAAGCATTCTACAAAAAATATGGGAACAATCTCCCAAGTCCCTATTTTTTCCTATGACTAACAACTTAAAACAAAACTATATCACAACAAGTATCTTCTAAACTGCCACAACATGCCCAATTTTTCATTGAAATTTGTAGGCACCTGAAAGTGGACAAGAATAGACAAGTTTAGATGATATTTTATCTGTAAAACTAATAAAAATATAAATTTTAAGACTAGCTACAGAATCTTACGATTTTGTAGCTGGTATAATTTGAAAACAGAATCGTTTTAAATCAATGAAATGCTAACAAAAATATATTCGACTTATTAAACCAAATCTTTAATCATTAAATCAACACAAAGCAAATCGCTCATGCCAAAAGTAACCAAATCTTTATGCCAATTTGAAATAGATGAAATCGTAATTGAATCAATCAAATGATAATAGGATATGTACGATCTATCACACAACTTTTATTTCCAATTCAGAGCAAACATAATCATTTTAAAAATCGAAACCAATGAAATCATTTTCATGAATCAATTTCAATCGACACAAACTGTAACCGATCAAGTAAATTTTTCATGCAATAATTTATGTCGACTCAGCCATTAACAAAATCGTTTTTAAATCCAAAACTCACAG
>SNQJ01S0123566.1:17028-39958 GCA_010110895.2 Picea sitchensis
TTGCCTTCACCATCAAAGGTGAGTTTGGACAAGCGAGAGACTGTCTCGTTGGGAACATCAGGTAATGAGAAGTTGAAAACATGTTCCAACACAGTGATTTGGGGAGCCATGGGGAAATTGAATATATTTAAACTAAAGGCTCCTACAAGGCCAACTTGTCAATCGTCCCTCCTTCTAGTGCCATTTGTTGACGGGCAAAAATGAATGCTTATCCACTGGAAGAGTGGATCCGGTCCGGGGTTGTCTAAATAACCCAAGCCGTTTGGGATGATCCACCCTGACGGGTTTAGCAACTCCGTTGGCTGATCTAAGTCCTAGGAAAATGAAAGAAAAAAAACTAAACTAAGAAAAACTAATCTAAGTGGGAAAAGCAGCTACAACAAAACTATACACAATTCTAAAGCATATATACAGTTTACTAATATCATAAAACAAAAATCCTACTTATTTAAATGCTTTGCTATCGTTACACTTATATCTCAATCACAAATGTACAGTATTTACAGATCACAGATTTTAAATGAAAACCTGCAAAAATCATTTGTAAACTGTCCTATGACAACAAAGGTATGTTTTTGATTTTTTATAATTTTATGGGAAAGAAATTAAACAAAAGCTATCTTGACGCAGGGGCGTGCCACCCACGGGCACGTCCTTTCATAGGACCTTCTTCTTCTCGGCCTGAAGAACTCAAAGGTTCTTCTATCTCCCTGTTGGGATATCTGCACCCACAACAATCTATTCCGAGGTCTCCTCTCTGTTCCCGGGAGATCAGCTAAATCTCGCTATTTCGCGAGTTCGTGACTCTAAACCTCCAAATCTTCCTTTCAAATCTCGCGATACCCGAGATGGCGATACGGGTATAGCTCCGTTTCTCTATGCGTGCCTTCACCACATGAAATCATGGGTTAGGATTAATGTGAGCACCTCTCGCAATCTCACAACCTCACGATCTCACCGGTTAAACCGTCGAGTTTTCACCCTCCTAGCTCACGAGTCCCCGAGATGCGAGGATTCAACACGTGTCCACCCTTCGGCCGTGTGGTCCCACCTTATGCTCTGCCATGTGTCCATAAGAATCTTGGCTCCTCGGCACTTCGTACTCGCAAATTCTTTGTGCCACCTGTGTTCCACTTGCGCTCCGCTATGGCCTACACTGCTCCAGCTGTCGAGATATTTCCTTCAAGCAACCTCGCGATCCCCGTGCCCAAATTATTGAACCTTTTCTTGCGAGGTCCCGAGACACGATCCCTCGCTCAGATCCAATGGTCTTCCTATGTTCTGGATCTAATGGCTATCCTCCTCTCGCTACCTCGCGGCCTCGCGACTTGGAGTACCCAAATGTTGGACTCTAAACCTGCGAGCTCCCGAGCTTGTGAGATCCATCGATCTCTCGCCACCTATCCTCCTCAGATGGACGGCTACGATCTCCTCGCTCCTTCATCGCCTCGCGTCCTCGCACCTTGTGACTTTACACACCCAATACTTGGGCCTTTACTCTGCAAACTCCTGAGTTCGTGAGATATCTGATCTCTTGCCACCTGTCCCCTCAGATGGACGGCTACAAATCTTCCGCCGCTTCGCGTCCTCGTGCCTCGCGACTTTGAACACCCAATACTTGGGCTTTCACTCGGTGAGCTCCCAAGTTCGCAAGATCACCGATCTTAGCCACCTATCCTATGCCGATGGATGGCTCACAGCCTCTCGCCACTTCGCTACTCGCAGGACCGAAGGGATTCCTTTTCTATCCTCCAACGACTGAGTCTGCGAGATGAGAGAATCTCCCTACACGCATCCTCCACAACAAACGATGTAGGGATATCGCGTTTCATGATATCGCCGCTCTTGCTACACAAATTTTGGAGCTTCAACTCCCGAGTACCCGATACACGATATCACGTGTAGATCTGACGGCTCCTGCGGCCCTAAAATCGACGGCTCTGCCTCTCCTGAGCTTCAAACCTTTCAGAATCTTCTCGTCGTAACTTCCTTGCAACTCTGCAAGATTTGACGATCCATGGAACTTCGCAAAATCTATTCAGAAGATTTCGACCGTCCGTTCTTCCTTGGTTAATCTCTGAGATGAAAAGTGTATCTCTCCACGAGATTCTTTCGCCGCTTCGCCAAGTTGCAACGTTTCTTCCCGACTTCAAATCACACTGGTCTACGCTGAATCTTCAATGACTCAGAGGTCTATCCCTCCCGAGATTTGTCGATTTACTTCTACCTCAATGAGATTCCTTGCACACACTCTTTGCAGAAAGCCTGCGAACACTTCAACTGTTCGGGCTTCGGTTGACTCTGCGTATGCCCTAACAGTAGTCCTTCAATACTTCTTCTCAGTGTCGCGACCGAGACTCTCTTTAGCCTGCGCACTCCTTGCACGGCTCTAACAACCCGCGTTCACTTCTGAGCGAATTGAGAACAAGAGTTTAACTCCCGAGCCTTCTGTCAACTCACTCCTTGCGGACGACTCAACTACACTCCTTGCAGGAATCCTTGCTCAAAGAGAAACAATTGTAACTCACCTCACTTCCTCCCAGACTTCAATCTCAACACATGAAGTCATACACACAACATGATAACAAATTCATAACAGGAAGAAATATTCATAAGCAGAGCATTCCACACACATACACAGAGAATAACACAACAACCATGAATCTGAATCAACTTCTTCTATTAATTCAAGATTTGTACATGGGTGTTTTCTACAACTCTTCTGCTATTATCCTATGCTCTAGACTCTTCTTACTCCTATTTCTTAATTGTTACCATGATACAATAATACAATGCGGTTGTCTATATTCGGTTTTCCCTCTTTCTTCGAGAACTATCTAATCTAAGAATTCAATTCTATCTACTTGCAACTACTACCATAAATGCCTCTGTCTATCTCAGACGAGAGCGTATGGCTCGAGGTCTAAGTACATTTTTACCAAGGCGCTTAAATTAAATGATCTCATTTAAGTTAGGCGCATCAACTTCAAGAGAGAATTTTAAAATTCAAAAACTTGTGATGGACGTCTTCCAGCTGGCTTCCTTCTTCCACGTTGGTTTTGCTTGTCATGAGGGATTCTCCTGCATCATACTCCCTCTCTTGAAAATTTGCATGGGATCCTGTCCATGAGCTCCTGCACGGTATGTCCATGCTTCAAAATTTCTGCTTCAGTCTCCCAGCTGGCATATTCAACTGGGTGTCCCTTCCACTTGACCAAATACTCAAAATATTCTTTCGTTCTGGTTTTCTTACCCACTCTTTTATTCAGTATCTGCTCCATCTGTGGCTTTTATGCAACTGGCATCTTCTTCTGCCACTGGACCTCTGATTGATCATCACTTTATGCTTCTGCTTCATCAGATTTGTATGGATATAAATCTGAAACATTAAATATTGGAGATATTCCAATCTGATCTGGTAACTCAATTTCATAAGCATTCTCTCCCATCTTCTTCAAGACCTTGCATGGCCCAATTTTCTTCATCTTCAGCTTGTTGTATGTTCCCCTTGGGAACCTTTCTTTCCTCAAATGTGCCAGAACCAGATCACCAACCTCAAATTGAAGTTGTCTCCGATGCTGATCTTCTCTGCGCTTGTACTCCTGACTTGACTTCAATAGTCGCTCCTTCACCTGGCTGTGAAGTTCCTTCATCGCTTCAGCGAATTCTCCTGCACTAGCACTGCTAGTATCAGTCTGTCCTGAATCTCTTAATTCAGAAACTCCTCTCGGCAGCATTCCATATACAATCTGAAATGGACTTTTCCCTGTGCTCCTGTTCACTGAATCATTATAAGCAAACTCTGCTTGCGGTAATATGCTATCCCAGCTGCTATGGTGCTCTGTCACCAAGCTCCTCAACAAGTCTCCCAGAATTCTGTTGACCACCTCTGTCTGCCCATCCGTCTAATTATAGTAAGCAGAACTAAACATCAAATTAGTCCCCAACTTCTTCCACAATGTTCTCCAGAAATTCCCTATGAATTTTGTGTCTCTGTCCGAAACTATGCTTTTCGACAATCCATGAAGTCTTACAATCTCTTTGAAAAACAAATTGGTGATGTGAGTCGCATCGCTGGTCTTCTGGCATGGAATAAAATGTGCCATATTAGAAAACCTATCAACTACCAAAAATATTGAATCAACACCTCTTTGTGTCCTCGACAATCCCAATACGAAATCCATGCTAATTTCATCCCATGGCCTCTCAGGTATGGGCAATGGCTGGTAAAATCCTACATTCTTCTTTCTTCCCTTTGAATGCTTGAAAATCCTGCATCTATATAAAAACCTCTTGACTTCTGACCACATCCCTGGCCAAAGGTAGGACTCGCTCAACTTTGCAAATGTCTTATCATGGCCAAAATGTCCTGCCAATCCTCCACTGTGCTTCTCTTTCACCAAGTTCTCCCTCATGGAGCAATTCGGAATACACAGTTGATTGCCTTTTAACAACAATCCATCCTAGATCACATACTCTATCCACTGACTTATGTCTCTGAGAACTAGATTCTCAGCTGCTTCATAAGCCTCCTTAAAGTTTGAATCATCTGCATACATGTCCTTAAGATCATCAAAGCCTAACGTTTTGAATTTGAACTCCTGCAACAACAAACACTTCCTGCTCAAATCATCATTAACTTTGTTAGCAGTACCATAAATATGCTTTATCACAAAAGTGAAGTTCTGCATGTATTCTACCCATTTAACATGCCTCTAATTCATCTTTTCGTGCTGAGTCACAAATTGTAATGCATGGTTATCACTATATAGAACAAATTCCTTTGGAATCAAATAGTGCCTCCATTTCTTCAATGCCTGTATGATGGCATAGAATTCTTTATCATATGTGGAGTACTTTTCTTTCACTTCATTCACCTTCTCGCTGAAATATGCAATTGGTCTGTCTTCCTAACTCAAGACCGCTCCTACGACAAACCCGCTTGCATCACATTTCACCTGAAATGTCTTCTGAAAATCTGGCAACACCAAGATTGGTTGCTCTGTAATCTTTCGTTTCAACAGATTGAAACTCTTCTCAGCCTCTTCAGTCCAGTGAAAAGATTTATGTCTTTTCTTCAATGTATCCATCATTGTTGCGCTAATTCTACTGAATTTCCTGATGAATTTTTGGTAGAAACTAGCCAGTCCATGAAAACTCCTCACTTCAAATATGTTCCTCGGTGATGGCCAATTCTTGATTACCTCCACCTTATCTGGATCCATCCTCAACTCATTTGCAGATATAACAAACCCCAAATAAATGAGTTATGTCTTCATGAATGAGGACTTATTCATGTTTATCAACAACTTCTCTTGCTGTAGTCTCTTCATCACAATAGCCAAATGTTCCAAATGTTCAGCCTTTGTCTTGTTGAAAACCAATATGTCATCCAGATACACGATGACAAATTTCCCAATGAAATCCTTCAGAACTTCATTCATCAACCTCATAAAGGTACTTGGTGCATTTGTTAAGCCAAATGGCATAACAAGCCATTCATACAAACCTTCGTTTGTCTTGAATGTTGTTTTCCATTCGTCACCTTCTCTCATACGAATCTGATGATATCCACTCTTCAGATCTATCTTTGAAAACAAATTTTCCCCACTTAAGCAATCCATTAGATCATCCATTCTTGGCAATGGGAATCTATACCTGATAGTTATCTTGTTGATGGTTCTTGAATCAATGCACATCCTCCAGCCTCCATATTTCTTCGGACTGAGTACTGTTGGAACAACACACAGACTCAAGCTTTCCTTGACCAAGCCTTTGTCCAACAACTTCTGGACCTGTCGTTTAACTTCTTCATTCTCCTGTGGCATTAATCTATACGTGGCTTTGTTTGGAAAACTAGCTCCTGGTATGAGATCAATATGGTGACTCACACTCCTCATCGATGGCAACAAATGAGGTAATTCGTCCACTACAATATCAACGAACTCTTCCAGCAGTTCCTGAACTTCCCCTGGTAAATCGTCAACTCTTGTGTTTGTCAGAACAATTCTCGGCTTTCTGACCACAAAGAATTGTGGATCCTCCTTTTTCTTAACTTCTATAAGAAGTTCCTTCCCACTCATGAGAAGTACTCTATTGCTTACTTCCGGCTTCACTTCTTTATCTTCAATCGAACACAACATATGAGTCCTCCCATTCTTCTTCAGGGTATAGGTATTCATCCTCCCATCATGAATTACATTTCTATCATATTGCCATGGCCTACCCAGCAATAAATGACAGACATCCATAGGAATAACATCACATAGAATTTTGTCATTATATCCTCCTATCTTGATGTCAACTAAGCACTGTTTAGTGACATTTACCTAATGTCCATTCTGTAGCCATGAAACTTTGTATGGACTTGGATGATCAGTTGTCTCCAGCTCCAGTTTTTCTACCATCTCGGTTGAAATGAGATTATCGGTGCTTCCACTATCCACGATGACTTTGAACACTCTATCCTTGGTCTTGCAAGCAGTCCTAAAAACACCGTTCCTCTGTGCTGAGTTCTCCACCTCCTTCTCTGGTGTCAAAAGGACTTTTCTCATCACCAACGATCTTCAACATTCAGCGTACTTTGCCTCAACATCACGCCTCTATGCCTCAACGATGTGAGTCTCTCCAGTTTCTTTCTTTTTCTCTGGACATTCGAATGACTTGTGTCCATGTTTTCCACATGTGAAGCATGTGACTACTCCACCTCTTCCTCTTCCTCTACCTCTGGTACGAGGAAATCTATCATTATCAACATATCCTCCTCTTTGTTCAATTTGCTGTCCTCGCTGCTCAGCATATGTCCTTCTCTGTGAGGTTCCACCTCTTTCAACCTTTTCCTGAGGTTTCTTCCAGTCTTCCTTGGGCTTCTGGTATTTATCTTGGGCAACCGATTTACCTTTGGGCTGACTTCTGCCTCTGCCCCTCTGACTTTGTTTACGGCTCAACTTCTCCTCAGCTTTCAGAGCCAATTGGTAAGCATCCTCCACCATTTGGATGGTTGCCAAATTTAATTCATCCTGGATTTCATACCTCAGGCCATTCAGATACCTGGCCACCTTTTCGTCATTGCTTTCGCGATGACCTACCCTGATATTTTGCTTATAAAATTCCTTAGTATACTCCTTCACTGTCATCCACTTCTGTCTCAAGTTCTGCATCCTCCTGAACAAAGAAATTTGATAATCCCTGGGAATGAATTTTGCCTTCATTTTTGCAATCATCCGATCCCAGCTTTTGATCTTTTGCTTGCCTTTGGAACGCCTATCTTCCTGAAGCTTGTCCCAACATAATGCTGCATGTCCCTTCAATCTGGTGACGACATGTCTGACCTTCTTATCATCTTCGATATCTTCATAATCGAAGTAAGTGTCAAGATATCTAATCCAATCTAGCAACTCTTCTGCATCCAAACTCCCTTCATAAGCTGGAATGTCCATTTTTGTTTTCAAACTCATCCGAGTGATAGCCTTGATTAAGCACTCATTGGATGCATCTTCTGCTAGGATTTCTTCTCCTTCACGTCCAGCATAGCCTTCATCCTCAGATTCACTGGAATCCTCTACATCAACATTTCATCTTTGTGATGTCTCCATGTCCTCCATTCTGGCATGAAGATTTCGTATCTCTCTCTCCATGTCTAGATTCTGTCCTTGCCTACCTCTTTCTATGGAAATTTCTCCTCCTCTGTTCAATTCCCTTTCCTCCTCTGGATCGAGTGATTGTCTACCTCTTCTCCTTGGCGGCATGGTGTATTCTCCCTTTGCTCTGCTACAAAAAGCAAAGAAACTTTTCTATTATCTGATACCACTTGACGCAGGGGCGCGCCACCCACGGGCACGTCCTTGCACATGACCTTCTTCTTCTCGGCCTGAAGAACTCGAAGGTTCTTCTATCTCCCTATCAGGAGATCTGCACCCACAACAATCTGTTCCGAGGTCTCCTCTTTGTTCCCGGGAGATCAACTAAATCTCACTATTTCGCGAGTTCGTGACTCTAAACCTCCAAATCTTCCTTTCAAATATCGCGATACCCGAGCTGGCGATATGGGTATAGCTCCTTTTCTCTATGCGTGCCTTCACCACATGAAATCATGGGTTAGGCTTAATGTTAGCGCCTATCACAATCTCGCAACCTCGCGATCTTGCCGGTTAAACCGTCGAGTTTTCACCCTCCTATCTCACGAGTCCCCGAGATGCGAGGATTCAACACGTGTCCACCCTTCGGCTATGCGGTCCCACCTTATGCTCTGCCACGCGTCCACAAGAATCTCAGCTCCTCGGCACTTCGCACTCGCAAATTCTTTGTGCCACCTGTGTTCCACTCGAGCTCCGCTATGGCCTACACTGCTCCAACTATCGGGATATAGTCTTCTCGCAACCTCACGATCCCCGTGCCAAAATTCTTGAACCTTTTCTTGCGAGGTCCCGAGACACATTCCCTCGCTCAGATCCAACGGTCTTCCTGTGTTCTGGATCTAATGGCTATCCTCCTCTCGCTACCTCGTGGCCTTGTGACTTGGAGTACCCAAATGTTGGACTCTAAACATGCGAGCTTCCGAGCTTGCGAGATCCATCGATCTCTCGCCACCTGTCCTCCTCAGATGGACGGCTACGATCTCCTCGCTCATTCATCACCTCGCGTCCTCGTGCCTCACGACTTTACACACCCAATACTTGGGCCTTTACTTTGCGAACTCCCGAGTTCGCAAGATCTCTGATCTCTTGCCACCTGTCCCCTCAGATGGACGGCTACAAATCTCCCGCCACTTCGCGTCCTCGCGCCTCGCGACTTTGAATACCCAATACTTGGGATTTCACTCGGGGAGCTCGCAAGTTTGCGAGATCACCGATCTCAGCCACCTGTCCTACGTCGATGGACAACTCACATCCTCTCGCCACTTTGCTACTCGCAGGACCGAAGGGCTTCCTTTTCTATCCTCCAACGGTCGAATCTGTGAGATGAGAGAATCTCCCTACATGCGTCCTCCACAACGAACGGCCCTGATCTTGCATGGATCTCACGTTTCACGATATCGCCACTCCTGCTACCCAAATTTTGGAGCTTCAACTCCCGAGTACCCGATACACGATATCACATGTAGATCTGACGGCTCCTGTGGCCCTTAAATCGATGGCTCTGCATCTCCTGAGCTTCAAACCTTTCATAATATTCTCGTCGTAACTTCCTTGCACCTCTGCAAGATCTGATGATCCCTAAAACTTCATGAAATCTCTTCAGAAGATTTCGAACATCCGTTCTTCCTTGGTTAATCTCCAAGATGAAAAGAGTATCTCTCCACGAGATTCTTTCGCCACTTCGCCAAGCTGCGACGTTTCTTCCCGACTTCAAATCACACTGGTCTACGTTGAATCTTCAATGACTTACAGGTCTATCCCTCCCGAGATTTTTCGATTTACTTCAAACTCAATGAGATTCCTTGCACGCACTCTTTGCAGTAAGCCTGCGAACACTTCAACTGTTCGGGCTTCGGTTGACTCTGCGTATGCCCTAGCAACAATCCTTCAATACTTCTACTCAGTGTCGCGACCGAGACTCTCTTTAGCCTGTGCACTTCTTGCACGGCTCTAACAACCCGCGTTCACTTCTGAGCGAATTGAGAACAAGAGTTTAACTCCCAAGCCTTCTGTGAACGCACTCCTTGCGGATGACTCAACTGCACTCCTTGCAGGAATCCTTTCTCAAAGAGAAACAATTGTAACTCACCTCACTTCCTCCTAGACTTCAATCTCAACACATGAAGTCATACACACAGCATGATAACAAATGCATAACAGGAAGAAATATTCATAAGTAGAGCATTCCACACACATACACAGAGAATAACACAACAACCATGAATCTGAATCAACTTCTTCTATTAATTCAAGATCTGTACATGGGTTTTTTCTACAACTCTTCTTCTATTCTCCTATGCTCTAGACTCATCTTACTCCTATTGCTTAATTGTTACCATGATACAATAATACAATGAGGGTGTCTATATTCGGTTTTCCCTCTTTCTTCAAGAACTATCTAATCTAAGAATTCAATTCTATCTACCTGCAACCACTACCATAAATGCCTCTGTCTATCTCAGACGAGAGCGTATGGCTCGAGGTCTGAGTACATTTTTACCAAGGCTCTTAAGTTAAATGATCTCATTTAAGTTAGGTGCGTCAACTTCAAGAGAGAATTTTAAAATTCAAAAACTTGTGTTGGACGTCTTTCAGCTGGCTTCCTTCTTCCACGTTGGTTTTTCTTGTCGTGAGGGATGCTCCTTCATCATATCTAAACTAAGCAACTAAAATAATAATTCTAACTATAAATCTGAACTATACATATATCTATCTAAACTACTTAAATAACACTAATAATTTAACTATCAAATAACAAATAGCAAACTGACCTGAAGTAACGCTTCAGGTTTGTCCTGTATACAATGGTTGATTTAGCTGTTCGGTGGGAGGAAACCCGCACTAGATTCTCCACAAGCTTCTCTTAAACATGAAGCAACTGTTCTCTTCGAATATAAATGACAGGACAAATAAAACATAAAAAAAAAGACAACAATCTTATAATTTACAAATCATCGCAGTTAGATAAATCCCTGTGCAAGATTTGTACAAAATAGTTCAATTAACGAAGAAGATAAACCTTTATTCATTAAATTGAAACAGGGTAATTGCTGTACTAAAAAGAAATAAGAGACATCAGATATGGAAAACACATAAACCAAATCACATCAACATGCAATGAATCATGATAGCTAAAGTAGTCGATAATTGATTGCAAACTGATATGAAGAAAACTTCAAATAAAAGTTTGATATATTGAAAGCTAAAGCTGTTACAAGACATCAACTTTCATCCCAGTCTGTATTATAAATCCATAGTCTGGTTCTCGCAACAATTTATGATGATTCATTACAAAAAATAACAAGTATTTAAAGGCCACAGGGTAAAACATCCTTGTGGGAATTATCAAAGCAGTCTACAAAAAATATGGTAACAATCTCCCAAGTCCCTATTTTTTCCTATGACTAACAACTTAAAACAAAACTATATCACAACAAGTATCTTCTAAACTGCCACAGCATGCCCAATTTGTCATTGAAATTCGTAGGCACCTGAAAGTGGACAAGAATAGACAAGTTTAGATGATATTTTATTTGTAAAAATAATAAAAATCTAAATTTTAAGACTAGGTACATAATCTTGCAATTCGGTAGCTGGTCTAATTCGAAAACATAATCGTTTTAAATCAATGAAATGATAACATAAATATATTCGACTTATTAAACCAAATCTTTAATCATTAAATCAACACAAAGAAAATCGCTCATGCCAGAAGTAACCAAATCTTTATGCCAATTTGAAACAGATGAAATCGTAATTGAATCAATCAAATGATAATAGGATATGTACGATCTATCACACAACTTTTATTTCCAATTCGGAGCAGACAGAATCGTTTTAAAAATCGAAACCAATGAAATCATTTTCATGAATCAATTTCAATCGACACAAACTGTAACCGATCAAGTAAATTTTTCATGCAATAATTTATGTCGACTCAGCCATTAACAAAATCATTTTTAAATCCAAAACTCACAGAGTTGTTTTTTCGATTTAATAGATTACTTTATATTTATCAAACCAATCACTGATAGTGATGCATTGCATACGTAAAGGATCATGCCAATTCAAGCGTACAGAATCGTTTCAAAATCAAACCATAAGAAATAAATTGAACTAACGCAGAGCCGACACAGTCCAACAACAACAAAATCGTATCAATCCAAAACATAGCTGTGTCTGATTTTAGCAAATAAATCTCCTGTACAGGTTGGATGCAATCATAATATAAAATGGAAGAAAAACAGAATCATTCCTTAAATCTATTCGAACAAAACTAAACGAAAACAAACCCAATCGACTACCCTAATTCATATCGACTCAAAAACAATCAATCGTTTATACTAATCTGAGAATAATAAAATCGCACTAACTAAATCGTAGCTGTGTCCGCGTTTAGCAAAACAAATCTTCGAAACCATTTCTGATAATTCAAAGTCAGCAGAATTGTTTTGAAAAACAAATAGAGCTAATTGAAAGCAAACCCAATCCGTTATATTAATTCAAGCAAACTCATAAAGCAAAATCGATGTCGAAATACATACCCGGGCAGTAAGAAAACAACTCGGTCATGATAATTTTGAATTGACAAAGGCCGTTGCTGCTTCTATATTTCTGAAGACAATTGAACCGGTGGTTTTTTGTTTCTTCTCGTTGGCTTGTAGCCTGTCATTCTACTTCGACAACACTGTCACCCATTCCTCTAATGATTTGATCTTAGATTGCAACAGGGGAATGTCGGTGTAATAACGTTCAAGCCAGGAATTGCATTGGGTACATGGTGATTGATCGGGCTTTGGCATCACAGGCGAGGGTTTGTTCAAGTTACCAGGGGTTTCCTTGTGCATCTTGATTCCTGGGAATTTAGGATCGTTCTTGAGGCACAGAGGTAAGTTAGAAACATAGTCATAGGGTTCCTTAGAGTAAAGGCCATGAGAATAGGGGTATTCCTCAGTCAAGAATCCTTCAATTTCGGAGTCCGAGTCCTCGCTCAGCACTATTGGATTCTGGTCAACGTTTTGCTTGGGTTTGTTCCTAGCACATCTCGATATCCATCGAGCATTTTTCTTTCCCCTACTATTGACAGTAGTATCACTTCTACCTTTCTTCCTCACATGCCTCTTGACGGCCTTAGTATTTTCTTTAGCACACGGGTCGACCATGGTATTGGGTAGGTTAGGGTTGGGGCAATCCGAAGGTTTAACAAGGGGTAGGAGGATATGAAGTGGCACGGTTGGTCCATCCAGAGTTTTAGTGACCACAACCTTGTCCACTTGGACAGACTCGGGAGTGGCAAAGCCATTCCTAGATAGGAAGGCTTGCCAACAATCACCACTAAGGCTCAAATGGTGGACGATAATGAGTTTGATCAAGCAGCGATGAAAAAGGTTGCTATCAATATTATCTCACTTGAACCTTTTGGACATCTTATAGAGACTACGCAAGAGATAATTTGGCATATTTAGAGGGTATCCTATAAAATTCATCAATAACCGAAGATGATACAGAAATACTAAGCCATAATGACCTTCGCAGGTCACAAACTACTTAACAATTGTCAAAAGTTCGTGCCACCTGGGTTTGAGGGTAGTGATAGGCATACCTCTATCACAAGAAACAATCTTCCTTGATGTGAATAGGAGCGGCCACGACACCTTGTCTACTTTGGAATTTTTAGACCACCTTTGCCCTGTAGCTTGTAGTCCTATAGCCGAACTTAGGAATTCCTCACTTAGCTCAAGCTGTATGTCTCCGACCTTAGCCCTGCATTCGTCAAAGTTGAGGGCGAATTGTTGGGAAATCGAAAGGTTGAAACCCTCAAACCTTTGGATAAACACCAGCCAGCCACCATTTTCTAAATCCTTACGAGCATTGTCGAACAACAGGAGTGTTTGGCTACCATTGGGCTCTACGCGCACCACAAGTTCCATAGACGAGAGTGCGTAGTGAGCAGGTTGAATGGGAAAGGGTTTGGATAGGGTATTCGCAGGGTCGAATAGCTCACAGACTTCCCCAAAACCAACAGAGTTAACCCAGGATAGGGGGAAGGCATTAATGCCAAAGTGTGCGGGGGTGGTGGAACTAAATCAACCCATGCAAAACATTCATTTCCAAACTGTACAATCGACGACGCATATGGTGGTTCAAATCACTATTGCAATGTCAATAAAACAACCATTGAAAACTATGATGAGTCGACCCGCGTGTTTTCACAAGCATTAGCATTTGCATGGTTTTAAAATCAAAACAACGATTCGAAATCAACACTAAGGGTTCGATCATAACAAATATGTGTTGTATGGAATGATTACACCAAGGGTCTAACCACAACGTCAATGTGTTTTCATGAAACCAATGTGTCAAGGAAAACGATGAAAGACTATAGAACATCGAACCACCAATGTATTAAGGACTCAATGACAGTCATTATAATATCGTCACAATCTTATAAAAAATGAAATCATATTAATAATTAAAGAATGCCAGATGAGTAAAGATCTTGGAGTCTTGCCAACTGTGCGACTATAATTAAATTGGAAATGCAATAAACACATAGACAAGAGTGACCATAATAATCCAGTGATGATTTTAATGTGACTTCGAAATCAAAGTTTTCACGCTTGCAGTTGTGAAAACGAGAACAAAGGCAGCTATGCAAATGCGCAAAATAATAGTGTTGTTTTATTCCAAAGATTGCGATGAAAATCAAGGGTTGCAAAACACTGGTGTAGGCATTTTATAAGGATAAGATAAAAATGTGAAATGGTTTCCAACACTATTAAAGAGATTCCAAGTGACTATACAAAATCTCCATATGATTTGCTTCTTAATCCTATATGATTTGATGAGAGACCGATTGGATTTTTCGATGGTGTTGATGTAGAAGGTGAATGTGGTATTGGTATAGTATTAAGGCTGAATGGGTCTCATTACTACAGACTATTTCTAGATATTGTTCATGGAAGCAACATTAAAGATGAACTTCTTGGCCTTTGGGGACGTTTATCCTTTTCCTCTTATCTTCACATCTATGATATTATGGTGGTTGGGGATTCAAATATTTTTCTTGATTGGTTTGAGGGCATATCTTGGCTTCAAGGTCTCTCTCTCCTTACCTGGAAGCATAAAATTTTGGAGCTAAAACATCAATTCTCTTGGATCCAAAGTTTTCATGTCCATAATCAATTCAATACGTTGGCATATTATCTATCAAAGGATGTGTGGTGCAAATCTCCCCATTGTTTAACAACAATAGACTAGATCAATATTTTCCATGCATATTCAATTGAATCCACCTAAGATGTGTATTGTTGTTTCTTCTTTGCATAGAAAACATGAAATATAACCAATAGAGAAAGGAGTGCACATGATCCTAAACCCACATGAGATGTGTGATGTTGTTTCTTCTCTACATAGAAACCACGAAACATAACTTGTTTCTTCTTTGCATAGAAACCATGAAACAAAACCAATAGAGAAAGGAGAGCACATGACCCTATGGACACCTTGAGAGTATCCTAGTTGGAGTGGGAGGGAAAATTAAAGTAAAAGATAAGAAGCATGCATTTTTACCATGAACAATGGGGAGCTTTGAAATTGTAGCCAAACTAACCAACTATGTCATTTGATTTAATTCGAAGTTATTTATATTTTTTTTCCATGATCTTTTCATATGAACCCTTTAAGGATTTTTATATTTTTCATGTTAACACCATGGAAGACTCCTAATGATTAATACAATTAAAGTGGTCATTATAATCAATATGTTATCATATTTGGGCTTGAACTTCAAACTTTTGCAAAGTGGTAGAATAAGAAGATTTGGATTTTCATGGCAAGTACATTTTTTAATGAATTGTTTTTTTAATTTTAGTTGGAGGTGTTCATAAAGGTAGTTGTGGCCTACTACATTATGGTTGATTGATTCTAGGATAAATATTTTTGTTTTCTTGAATTTATTCTTACTTTTCATGTGAACTATGTAAGTGTCTTATGTGAATGCCAATAAGAATAATAATTACTTGAATCATAGCATTAGATACATATATCTTGTGGCTTTTTGGAATAGTTTATGTAGCTATAAAATTACTTTTCCTCCTATCACACATTGGTTGTGAGGACTCGTCCACAACATCATATAAGCCTCAATATAACATGATCCTTATGTCAAAAGGCGCATGCAAAGAGGTAGTGCCCCCCTACTAACATAATAGTTGTTTTGTTGCAGGGTGATTATGATTGTTGGCTTAACGTTCCCCTACCTCCTTTGTGTGACATATGTACATGTGAATAATAACATGAATAACAACAATTGAATATGTCTATCTTGTGGAATATTGGAACCACTTATACAATTATAAAATATCATTCTCTTGTTTCTTTTGCATCGGGATGATGAGCGCTCAAGCATATCTTGATGTTCATTAGGCACTAAGATTCTCACCATGACTTGGGACTTCAAAATCTTGATTCATCATTGTGTTGAGAGACACATTTCATAGAAAGGGGGTGGGGTGATGATCAACATTGTGTTTGTGTGTATATGTATAGCATCATAAATAAATTAAAAATATATAGTTGATGTCAATACTTTGATCTCGAGTCAACATATATCTCTTTATTGATGTATATTTCTCTTATATTATCACATTTATATAATTTTTAACATTCTACATTGTCATAGATCCATGTTAACCTTGGACCCATTAAGCATTGATACAGTTAAAAAATAATTGAAATGAAAATGTCAATATAGTTAAATAGTCTTTGGTGTTATAAAATGCACTATTTGTGTTGTCAATTTCGTGTCATTTTCTGAAGTCTAAAAGAATTATAATAAGATGGAGTCTAAAATCTAAATTCTAAAGCCATGAAAATGAGTGCTTGTATTAGGATATTTAGACACTTGAGAGTTGGTTATGATCAACTTGGTCTAATTTTTTTTTAGGTAAAGTGTGTTTCTTTAGTGTGCTTTTGTAACTGACTATTTTGATAGTCATGATTTTGTTCTAGAAATAAATTGATATGACAGTTCTTCTTCTCCTTGATATCAATAACACTTTATCCATGACTCGAGACCTGATTGGTCCATTATATTTATTTAAAAAGCATGGAGGGTCATTTGAAAACAATCAATTGTTGAAAGATGTCCATGCAATCTATTTTATTTTTGCATTAAAATGTTGGTTCATGTTGCCATGTTGACGGGACCATGAATTGTTTCCCTCTTTGAGGGTTTTAACCACATAAACACTGGTACACTAATATTTGTTTTGTGTGAGTGAGGTGGATGCTACTTTGTAACAACGATTTTTTGGTAGCCTTTTTTTATTTGACTCACACCCGTCCTAATATTTACTTTGTTGTTGGTCTTGTTGCCTAGTACATGTAAACATCCCATGAGAGCCATTGGAAAGCAACACATAGGATACTTCAATCATAACAGGTGTTGGTATCATTCTAGGTGGTGGATCCTCCTACTGAAAAGGATCATTCTGAGGTTGTTTCTCATCTAGAGCACTGCCATCAATGCCCGAAACTAAAGAAAGACAATTTTCAAAGATAAGACTTTTAAAGGGAACATTTTCATATTAAACAGTAGTAGAAAACAAGAATAACCTAAACAAATGCAACATGAATTCAAATAACCAAAATAGTAGTGATGTTAGTTATAAGAATTAACAAGAACATTGTGAACAAAAGAAAACAAGCGTAGTTGAGTAGAAATCAGAGTCAAACAAATTATTGAATTCTTTTGTTACAAACGACATTGACAATATCATTAACCACACCTTTCCATTAGCGCAACTGAACCCTCCAATTTCCCCACGCTCGTCATCATACTTCCTGGAGTCATTCTTTACATCCTCCAGAAGTAGTTGAACTTGGGCCAACATCAGATAGCTGGGATCAGTTTCGAAAGTATGAGTTCCATGTTGGACACATCGACCACATTGAGAGGGGGGTGAATCAGTGTAGGTATATTTTTAAAACTTCCCCTTCACAAAACTCCTTAGTTAACAAACACAAATTACTCATCACTTATTGTTGTCATTTATAACCAGTCAAATGTGAACATACATCAAAAACATATACCAACAACATATAACAGCAACAAATATCATCAATAAGTCATCACCAAAAGGAACACAAAGAACATAAGATGTATGTACAATTTTATTTTTAATACGTACTACAATCGTTGGGTTATCAACAACAATTGAATAGAGTTACACCTCCACAAGAGCACCAACTCTCAATGAAAGAGTCAGCTTACACAACTCAACACCAACTAAGAATAGGAATCAATCCTCAACAGATACCAATCTGTCAATAGGTACACAACCTGTCAGTAGCGCAGCACGCATATGTATGCGTCCTACTAGTAGTACAACTCACGTATGTATGCGGCCAATCTGTACTACAACCTGCGTATAGCTTTTAAGTAATTAGGGTTTTCTCTCTATGAAAAACTCAGAGTTGTCGCATCCTTCAATCACATATACTTATGTCTTTCATTGTCCAATAAAAACACATCTATTCTCTCCCACAACTTACTCATGCTCCTCAACCATACAATATGAATGTTACTTAATCATGTATAAGCAACCAATATACTATGGAAATCATATCAGTACTGAACCATAAGAGTGCTACTCACTCTATCAATTAACCAACATAACCATATCACAATATTCATACCAAGAATGCCTTAAGCATTCACCATACAATAAAAAAGAGTATCCGTCAAGATAACTATGTAAGCATACCAGAGTTTCTATGGAAGATATGAGCCCATAGGATGCAGATCTAAAACTTTCTTTAGAATTTAAGAACCTGGCATCAACTCACACTCAAGTCTCCATGAATTCATCCAACTATACATGCTCTGTCCCACTATTGCTTGCGTACTCCTTCAGAAACTAGGGTTTCTGAACTTCCGAAACTTTTGCCGTCATGATCTTAGACTTATGAAAATTTTGATGCATCCATGAGATCCTCAAGTCAATCTCTATCTCAGAATAGATCTTCAAGCTATGCTCAATATATTATTTTCACAGGAGACCCTTGCTTCTTATTTATACTCTCCAAGTAGATTCCTTAGAAGCATCTTCTAGGCCACTTTGTCCACATAGTCACCTATGCCTAGCTTTGTTCAATTTTCCACTTGTCCATGTATCCAATAGCCACTTGACCACTTAACCCATTTTCCTCATTTTAGGGTTAACCTTCTTATAAACACTTTCCATAATTAGAAAGTTCTCCATTTACTTTATTATTTTCCTCAAAGTCAATCTCTATCTCAATAGACTTCAAGCCATGCTCAATATATTAAGCCACAGAGACCCCTGGCCTTATTTATACCTCCAAGTAGATTCCTTAGAATTCTAGGCCACACTTCTATCCACATAGTCACCCATGCCTAGCTTTGTCTAATTTTCCCCTTGTCCATGTATCCAACAGCCACTTGAATTTTAAACCCATTTTCCTCATTTTAGGCTAACCTCTTATAAACCCCTCTCCATAATTAGAAAGTTCTCCATTTACTTTTATTTAAATAATCCCTCCTCACTTTGTCACTCACTCCTTTAAATAATCCTTTTCGACTTTGTCACTTCAATTTCAATAAATAATTTATTCTTTGCAAGAACTTTGACTTTCCTTGACCATTTTGGGCTTCAAGCCAACATATGAGGGTCCTTCAACTTCATAAGGCCATAACTCTCAAACCGTGAGGAGTTATGTGATGTTCCACATACCACCGGAAATGGCTTGACAAGAACTATCCATATAGGATAGTTTCACTGAAAAATTCATTGATATTCATCTCATTATTCCATAATTAAGCATGGGTTCTCTAACCATACTTCTAGGATAACTCAACTGCAAAGCGTCTTCCCATGAGGGATTTCACCATAAGGGGACCACTTTGGAGTTCATCGCAAAGCGTATTCCCATGAGAGATTTCACCATAAAGGGACCACTTTGGAGTTCATCCATTTGTACAACCATGACATGAAATAATGAGTCATCTTTACATCAATCCAACTATGCATCATATATCAATGACAACTCATTGATCCATATTCATCTATGCATACGACTATGAATCCTCTTGACATCAATCCATAGACATCAAGGTCAATACATGATCCATCAATCACTACATCGATATACTATGACAGGACATTATTCCTTTGACATCAATCCTTTGGCATCAATGACAACATGATCCAACATCCCCAATATCATTTTCTGAACAGAATAATATTTTCCATGGGGCTCTTTGTGGTATGGGAGCCATTGGAAAATGAGTTAAAGCCATTCAAGGGTGTGAATTATCACCAGATCGTAGAGAAACAATGTGTTTTTCTTCCATATTTTGTACTCTTTGTTTACCCAGTTCTCCTCCATCTCGTCCAAAAATTATTCTTCTTCATTCGCCATGGCTGAAAGATCCTAACTGGGGTTTTGCTTTGGATAACTGGATTTGGTGAGGCTTTGGGTTAGATTTTAACGCGTTTTATTTTTTGGGGGTTACTCTGAGGGTATTCATGGAATGAAATATGCCTAGTTTCAAGTCCCATGAATTTGAATTTGATTTTGTATTTCAGGTTACAAGTGGGGTCTTGCCTTTCCTTGACATGTCATTCATTGCCATGCATTGTCATTCCTTACCATGCATTGTCATTCCTTACCATGACTTTCCTTGCAATGCCTTGCCTTGCAATGCCTTGCCTTGCAATGCCTTGCCTTGCCATTATTTCCCTTACCTTGCCTTTCCATGTCTTGCCTTGACATGACATGCCTTGCCTTGGAATTCCTTGCCTTGCCATGCCTTGCCCTTACAAGCCTTGTATTTCCTTGACATGCGTTTCCTTGACATGTCATGCATTGAAATGCCTAAATCATTGATTAAATATTTTACAATTGATGGACATATCATAGGATTTAAAACACATGATTTTCATAATTTTATGAAGGTATTATATATCATAATTTATATATTCTGATATTCTATTGTGTGCCAATTTGTTTTGTAAAATTTCATCACATATAGTCACATTTTGAAGAAATTTCAATGTTGTCCCCATTCACTGCTGATTGTGTCAGTTCGGTTCATGACATTACAAATGAGCGTTTTGGAAGAAATTCCATGAAATTTCAAGATCATTCCGACCAATATTCTATAGATGGGAATGATGAACGATGAAAATGATTAGACCACATAATGAAGGTTCATGCAAACGTGGAGGATGTCGAAGATTACATGGGGACATTAGGTATCCTTGATTATTGAAACCCTCGCATACCAGAAAGGCATGTGTCTCATATAACCATGTCAAATTTTGAACTAACCCCTAACCCCTACGCCATTAACCCTTAAATCATTAATCCATAATCCCTAAACCCTTAAGCCCTCAAAATTAGTTAATCATGAAAAATACCTTAACAAAAAATCCCTAAATCCCCTAACCCCCAAGCCATAGACCCTAAAACACTAATCCCGAATCCCCTTAATCCACAAACCCCTATGACCTAAGTGTTGGATTACTGAGAAGGGTGGGGGTGAATCAGTAATAGTGCAATTATAATCCTTTTATCCAAATTGATCCAAGTGTTATATCAAAGTAGTATTATTATCCAATAATGAGCAATAAGAAAAGAACAATCACACACATGCACAGTACAACAATGTTTTTACGTGGAAACCCAAATCGGGGAGAAAACCACATAATGCTTTTTTTTCTTATATGTCTTGAAGAATTACATTCATTGGAAGCACCAACTTCCTTTATTTTCCAAGCGTACCAAATGGAAGGCTCCAACCCCTAGATTCTCGGGCTACAATAGCATGAGAGGAAGCTCCAACTCCCCAATTCTCTAGATACAACTAGAAGGAGGCTACAACCCCCTATGTTCTCCGGCTACAACCGAGAAGGTGGCTGCAACCACCTATCCGTTCCCCGATCAGCCACCCGGAAGTAGAAGTAGATTGATGGAACCAATGTCAATCTATCAGCGTGAGATATATCCTTGTAAATATGTACCAATAAATATCAACCATGCATCAACCATGCATCAGCATATACCTCAATTTTAGCCAATCAACGTACAAAACAAATTGCATCAACCATGCACCAACACGTACCAAATAACTTGTAATCAGCATATTGCCATAAACAAGTGCATCAACCATGTACCAAGTATGTTACCAATCATGTGTCAAATACTCATCCTTCCTTGACTCATCAATATGTACCAACATCATCAACTTTACCTCATGTAATGTGCCAATCATCAACTACTTGTCTCAACCATGTACTCAACATGTACCTCAACCAACATCAACTACTTGTCTCAACCATGTACTCAACATGTACCTCAACCAAAAGCCCTCATCAATTTCATCATCTAAATATGATTTTTAGCTCTGTAATAGAACTGGTGTATATGATCACATTCCTTCAAATCTTCCTTAACTTTAACAACAAGATACTAGCATTTTCATCAAACTTTTCTTTAGTCTCACATGCCTAGTTTTGGATTAGTCAACAACCCTAAATTGAAGTAATCATAGATTTGTACTTGTAATGTCTTCAGTGTGTTTTATGCAATTCCTCCAAGTTTTACTACTTGTAATATCTCAAAAAAGGATTTATAGAAAAAATGGCATACCTTGGTGAATTTTGGCTTATTCTAGAGAGTGACCTTGTAGAGCATGCCCCACAAGGAATAATTGTTTAAATGATCGGAAAATTTTACAAAGAATACTACAGACTATACCCTAAACAACACAATTGGTTTCATTGAATTTGGATCTGTTATGAAGAAGTTATGACATTTTTACCCGAAACACCTGCTTTTGACTAGTTTCAGGACTAGCCACAAACCCTATTTTCCACGGAGTGTAACTCCACAAATACAATGACCCACAAGCTGAATGTTTTACCACAAATACTTGAATATGTTTTCTCAATGGAATAGTAATTTCACAGTCTGAATCATTATATAAAAAAAGTTATAGTGAAAATGGTGAGATGACTTTTAAATAATATACCTTAGAAAACACCATCAAAAGAATTTATCCTTCCTTGCATTTCGGCCTTATTTTCTTCACCTTTCCTCAGAATTTTGGCTTATATATCCTTGGTTACCTGAAACACACACACACACACACACACACACACACACACACACACACACACACACACATATATTCAATATGCTCAAGTGTGATTAAAATGAGAGAGCCTTGCCTCTTATTTATACTCTCCAAGTAGCTTCCTTAA